>ML800404.1:131915-150610 GCA_009831015.1 Picea engelmannii
CTGCATCACATAGCCAAGCATCTCATGCAAAATATCAATATGTCAAAGTCTCTGTAAGTATTAAGTGTGGTTTAATTGGGTGCTTTGAGCAATAGGATCCTCATTTCAGCTTCGATGTCAATTGATCCTTTCCTCCTGGAACATAAATTTTGGGTTGTTGTTTGTCTCTATGGCATGCTATTCCAGTGCTAACTTTTGCTTCATAAAGCTCACATTGGTCGTATATATGATCTGATATCCTTCACAGAATGGACCCTTCAATGGATGGATTTAAATTGTGATGCAAAGTCTCCAGATTTAGTCAAACCACCATCTTTTATATTTTATTATTTCACACATTATTAAAGGAGGTTTATTTAGTTCATAGACTTTTTAAGTTAAAGTAGTAGACTAAACTTGTTATGAGTTGGTTTTTTTGAACTTTCAAAATAATGAGAAGGGAAATCCTTATTTTTTGCTTAAAAATAGCAAAAATCGTTTTAAATTGATGGAATTGCATATATTAAATGTTAACATTACAGAATCAAATTTCTAGTAAAGATATTGGAGGGTGCTAAATCCATGATGACAAACCAAAAAAAATTAAATTCATATAATGTTTAACCTTCTTCCTAAATCAAATATTATCTTAATAATAGATTAAATAATAGTTTTTAACAAATACTAATAGATTAAATAATAGTTTTTAACAAATAATAATAGATTAAATAATTATTTTTAACAAATAATAATAGATTAAATAATAGTTTGTTATTTAAGTTGAAAAATTTGTCTCTAGGGCATGCTACTCCAGTGCTAACTTTTCCTTCATAAAGCTCACATTGGTTGTAGATATGAACTGATATCCTTCCCATAATGGAGCCCTCAATGGATTTAAATCCGGATGCAAAGTCTTCACATATTAATTCACACATCTATTTAAAGGACACAATTATTAAAGGAGGTTTCTTTGGTTCATTTACTTTGACTAAGCTTATTATGAGTTGGTTTTTTTGGCTTTTAAAATAACGAAAAGGGAAATCTTTATTTTTTTATTAAAAAAAAAAAAGAATTATTTTAGATTGATGTAATTACATATATTAAATGTTAACATCACATAATTATGATAATATTGAAAAATGCTAAATTTATTTTTATTAAAAACAATAATTTTATCAATATAAAATTGAAATTTTGACAAAGATTGTCTATCCCAATTTCCATGATGTAAAACCTAAAAATATTAGATTCATAGAAAGTTTAACCTTCTCCCTCAATCAAATAATAGTTGATTATTTAACTTCAGAAATTTGAATGCTTTGAATGCTTAAATTTACTGGACATACTCAGTTATGATATATCATTACACCTCATACTTTATCGTAAGTGTTATTCTCATACTAATATAAATTCATTTTAACTATAAATCTATTAAATATGGAGAAGGATCCAAAATTGATTGAGATGTAAATCTCTGGATTCCTTTAAAATGATCTATGTTAATGTGCTCTCTTTTTCTCTCTATATTATTAATTTTATATAAAATTTAAAATTATATTTACATTGTTAAAATCTCTAAATATAATTTACTTACTTTTATAAGTGAAATGTACACTTTTATAAGTGAAATGTACTTTAAACAAATAGACACACTCTTTATTTTATTTTATTATATTAATTTTATATAAAAAATTAACTGGTTAAAATGGACGTTACATTTTGTTTAAGTTGTAACATACACCCTATTTCTTTAGATACAAAATTATTTGGTGAGTGAATAATCAAAACTATTCAAATACGAGTAGGGATAATCTTAACAATTATATAAGATTAATAATAATTATATGAAATTAAAAAACGAGTTCAACTGGTCGTTCCCTATGGGGACTTGGTGGGAGAGGTCTTCCCATGTATAGTGTGGGGAGTCGGGAACTGGACTTTAAGAGTCATTAAATATTTAAGTCGTTTCCTTTACTTGACTTGGTAGACATGCCGTACCCTAACTTCCTGCTTTGAGTTGCCGTGATCAAATTATTATGTTCGGCGCGTGGGGTGGATTCTGTCGCCGATAAGTAAGAAGAGCGTGTAGCCATGAGCACCAATCGCATAACCCCACGCATTGCTAGCCTTTTTTTCCAACGAGAAATTAACTCGATTTATATTAGAGATATAAATCATTTACATCAACAGCAGCCATTACAATTCGTCCTGGAGACCCAGCCGGATTTGACCTCAAGACCTCCTCCCAACACTTGGAGAAAGGTACTTGTCATTACCAACCGCGCTGTCTCACGGGACTGAACGCATTGCTAGCCTGGCGGCCATGCTGCCTACTTGCCAGTCGCCGCCAGTATTATTTCCAATACGTATTTAATTCCAATAAAACAAAAACACGTTTTTAAATAAAAATAAGTTTATGAAATAGAAATAAATTAGACAGATGGCTAGCAATAAATTAAAAGGTTGAATAACAAAATAAATAAATAAATAAAAATTACAAAATTATTGTTTTTAAATAAAAATAAGTTTATGAAATAGAAATAAGTTAATGGAGACATGACTAGCAGCAAATTAAAAAGCTTTTCAGCAACAAATACAAACTAATATTGTTCAAAACCTTTAAAAAAATAGTTGCATGAATAGAAGCATGGAGTAATAAAATAAATAAAAAAATTAAAAAAAAAATAATACAACTTAACTTAAATTTATCTTAAAAAATTCAATCTTAATTTAAATTCAAAAAATCATTTTAATTTGATGTTCAAAATAATAACAAAGAAGGAAACGTGCTAATTTTAAAAATCAATTAACTAGATTCATCTTAAATATACATTAAGATGACATCCATGTCAACTCCAAAGCGGAAGTTTCTTAAACCAACTTACTAGAGACTTTTGCACTTGGAATTGATTTGATTTCTTTGTTGTTTTAATGAATTTGAGGTGCAAAAAGATTTATGTTAAATGTTTTAAGTTTTTGAACCAACTTATCTCTAATTTCATTTTTTGTTATTTTAATGAATTTGACTTGAACGAAGATCTATGTTAAATTTAAAAACTAGTTCTAGAGTTTTAAGTTTTTGAATCAACTTATATTTATTTAGTCTAGATTTGTAAGATACCAGATATATAAAATATGCAAAACATAAATAAAATGTTAGAAATGGCAAAATAATAGTAAAATATCCAACATAATCTTCACAATAACATGGAAATGATATAAGAACAACAATAGAAATAACACTTTGATTAAGCAATGTTCACAGGCCTCTTCGAGGGGGCAACCTCCAATCGAGCAGTGCTCTGTTACAATAATCTTCAAGTTAGGGTTTTCATACCCTCGACCCTTATTTATACTAAATATGTCTATTAAGAGAAACATCTAGAGGAAGATCCTTCTAGAAGCGAAAGCTTCTATTAGATCTTCTTACATCCGCCTTATTCTATTTTATTGAAATACCTTATTAATATTGACCTTTATTACATCGGAATACATTGATCTACCTATGTGCGGGTTAAGACCTTAACAAGATTTCAAGACCACTACATATAAGTTAATCCCCTATTAATATATGGATGCATGGTGTAGAAATATCAAAACCTTTATGTCTCACAAATCCCTATTTCCAAAAAAAATAAATGAAAGTTGTGTTTGTTAGATAAAATTTCTACTTCAATAATTATATCAAGAAAAAGTTGGTTACATTTATAATTTATTTATAAAATAATGGATAAAACATCACTTAAAGAAATGCAAGTAAACTTTAATAATTTAATTATTAAAAGTTTTTTATTCTAGATATCACTGTTGTGTAAGTCAATTCTGTTGAGAAGCTTTATCGAACTTACTGACATGTGAAATAATTAGCTTGTAATACTGACTTAAGATTCAAGGTGACTGTGTTGAGAATCAAGTCCGTTGTTATTCATCAAATCTTAAATTAGATTAACTATCCTTTCAACGAATACTAAGTATATATACATTTTTTATTTTATACAAGAAGAATTAAGTATATATATATTTTTTATTTTACTCAAGAAGAATAAATAGACATAATATGGAAGTTACATCTATTTAAATGAATAATACGCCCTTAATGGTATAACATTGCATAATTTGCAAAATTTCAAAGAATACTGAACACACTCTAAATTTCAGAATTTGGAAAAAGAATAGTAAGAAAAAGATTTCAGAATTTGGAAAAAGAATAGTAAGAAAAAGTCATGCTAGAATCAACTTAGTTATCCGAACAATGCATAGGAAGGAAGAGAATAATTGTAGCAACAATAAGATACAAACGACCCAATTCTGCACCTTCATTGAAGAGAATGAGGGTTATTGTATGAGTTAACCAAAAGACCAAAAGAATGATGAAAACAGTAGGAGGTTTTCATTTCACAGATTTCAATCTAATATCGGGATAGGAAGGTGAAGGACTCAACCTAAACGGACCACAGAGCTTTCACCAAAGGATTTACCATTAAGAAAACTAAGATTCATACTATGAATAATATAACAGAGAAGGCAGAATTATGAGTTGACTGCCCTTAACCACCGTTACAAAACCAGAATACACCGAATAATTACTAGCTCACACTTTAATATATTCTGAAATTTAACAAACATAAATAAATAATTTGTAAATAACAAATCATATCTAACAAACATAAATAAATAATTTGTTTACAAAAACGGTAGATTCATAACCAGCGGACTAGACAAAGTTAAAGGTGAGGATTTTAACAAATAATTTAACCCTCTCGGTTTAACCCTCCGAGAGGAAAGAAGAAATAATGAAAAGGTTGATGTAAACAGCAACTTAAGAAGTTTAGGTGATAGAGAAGTAGATTTCAAAATCCACGAGTCATGTGGGACGTATTTATGGACAAGCGGCTACACCCAACCAATATTGTTGTTCCTTCCGAGTACCGGCTGCCACATTTGACAGTGGCATGTGATTGAAATGTTAAAATATATCTATATTTATATATATATATATTCTAATTTTATTAATTGATTAGTTTTAGTTTTTTTTTCCAAAAGAAAATTTTCACTTGTATTATATTTGGATTTAACCAAAATGATACAAAATAGTGCCCATATATATATATATATATTCTAATTTTATTAATTTATTAGTTTTAGTGTTTTTTTCCCAAAAGAAAATTTTCACTTGTATTATATTTGGATTTAACCAAAATGATACAAAATAGTGCCCATACAATATACATATGACTTGTTCCATGCATAATCTATAGTTATACCATAAGCATGTCCATACAATAAAGAGGAGATCCCATAAAAACTGGCAGAGGTAGTTGTACATATCAATGCTTATCATCATTGGTCTAACAAGACAAACATAGCTCTATGCCTTCATGATAGAGAGAAACAGGGGAATAAAAGACTATCAAGTGTTTAAAAAACTAAAAGAGAGATATACAATGAGTAGGACTCTCTAGTCCATATGTCCAAAGTTGATATGTCAAAGTACCAAATATGTTCCAATAAGGCCCTTTTTGATAGGATATCCGCCTCCACATTTAATTCCCTGTATATATGAGTGAAGATGATCTGAGAGAATCTCTGAGTGAGATCAATGATCCTATCTTTGCAACATTCCAGTGCCGCAACTTGAAGATTACCTTTTTTGTTTAGCCAGTCAATAATGATTTTGGAGTCTCCTCTCACATGAAGATCCAAAATATTATGACGAGAATCCAATAATAGGGTGACCTAGACGCCAAGAAGTTTTGCCTTTGTGTTTGATCCTATGCCACAGTTGAAGGTCCAAGTGATCCAAGAGCCATCACAAAGATGTATCTTCCCGCGCGCTCCACAATGTTGTCCCAAGTTTTGTGAAGCCCCATCGAACCATGCATTGTTTCCACTCATCTGTGTAACATGTTGTATGAATCGAGGAACAATAATCCTCTTCAACTTTTCAATTTTCAGCTCCCCCAAGATTATGAAACAAACAATTTTTATGGAGACGGTTAAGTTTTCAAATATCGCCTTATTGTGAGTGAGCCAAACAAACCAACATACAATAACTGGTAGATGAGGTAAGGTGAAATCTTGTAGAGACCAATTCTCCAGGAAATCATGCAAATTTGAGCCCGTCCACGCCAATTTGTGATTTAGGACTAATAAGATTTTATGCCAAATCAATTTAGTAAATGGACAGTCCAAAAAGATGTGGGAGATTGTTTCAGAATTGTTGCGGCAGAGGAGGCACATATTAGGACCCAACCAACCCCGACGAAGTAGTATATCCCAAGTTAGAATATTGTCATTCGCAGCAAGCCAAATGAACAGTTTTAATTTTAATGGAAGAGCCCAATGCCATAGGTTTTTTCGCCATCCTGTGCAGCTTTGTAACAGATAGTAGATGAGATAGCATTATAAACATTATTTACAGTGAATAGACCAGAACTGTCCCCACCATTCCAAAGGATAGTATCAAACGATGCATGAAGACGGATCCCCGCTCCACTTAGTGCCGAGCAATAGGATGTCAATTCCTGTGCTAGTGTGCTCGATAGTCCCACCTCAATACTAGATTTCCAATTTGTGCAAGAAAGCCCGTCGTCAGGGTTATTTTGGGCTTGAAAAAGGAAATATTTTTTTGAATTTTTGAGAAATTCCAGTAAACTAGATGAGAGGTAAGCTTTAGATCCAAGACCCAATATAGTGTCCCTGCCAATGTGAATTGCATGTCCCGAACTGGGTTTCTAGCATAACCAGTGATGAATAAAATTGAGATTTTTTAAAAGAGATCTCTAGATCGGTGATGCGCTAATTGTGCAGATAACTGGAAGTCTGAGCCAACGAGCAAGAGAAAGCGGTGTAATATATTTTCCAAATATAATACGGTGCCAAATACCATCCCATGTTAAAACACGCCAAAGAGTTTTTGACGCCAATGCTTGCTTAAAAAGAGTAATATTGTGAATACCCCAGCCGCCTACCGCCTTTGGCTTTGCAATAAAATCCCATCTGCAAGGATAAAGAAAATGATGCTTTGTGTTGCCAGTCCATAGAAAAGAAAACATCAATTCTCTGATCTTGTTCAATATGGAGGGAGGAATATTGGCAAGAGCCATCTAGTAGATAGCTTGGCCTTCCAACACTGATTTTAAGAGAATGTATATTCCACTTAGAGTGAGCCAACGATTGCACCAATGTGCAATACGTTTCTCAAATTTTAAAAGAAGCCAATTCCAATCAGTTGTTTTGTAGCAGTCCGGCCTGAGGAAATAACCAAGGTATCTAAATCCCCAAGTGATCTCTTGATAACCAAATGGAAAGATGGATTTAAAGTTTTCTAAGTCTACCGCCAATAGACCAGAGTAGTGGAAGGTGGATTTTGATTCATTTATCTGAAGTCTGGAAGCACAACATAAGAGATTTAGGATCGATTTGATTTCCTACCATTCTTTTATGTCCGCTTTTGTGGCAATAATGATATCATCCACAAAGAATAAGTGTAGCACTTTAATCAATCTGGATACCTTAATGCCAGTGATAATCCCGTCATGCTGTCGCAACTTGAGTAGAATACTCAGACCTTCCAAAGACAAAATAAAAAGGAGTGAGGAGAGAGGGAATCCCTTCGTAGACCTCTTTCATTTGAGAAGAATGATGTAGCTTCTCCATTGATCAGCATGGCAATAGTCGCACTAGTCACGCACCCCATGATACAATTTGTGAAATGGTAGCCGAAACCACATTGCAATATATTCATTCTAAGATAGTCCCAACTGATACAGTCAAAATCTTTTTTTAAATCCAATTTTAAGATCAATGCTTGTACTTTCTTGTGCTTATCGCTCTGAAGAACCTCTTGGGCCGATCCAATTGCATCAAGTATTTGCCTACCTTTTATGAGACCCAGTTGTTCCTCCGAGACAAGACGCGACATGAAAGGCTTGATCCTATCGGCGAGAAGTTTTGTGATAAGCTTATAACAAAGATTGCAGAGAGTGATCGGTCGAAAATCGCTGAAGGTGTTGGGATGATTTTATTTTGGAATCAACGTCAGAAAATTCAAATTTAGAGCACAAGAAATTGTACCTTTG
The DNA here is from genome assembly GCA_009831015.1 of Picea engelmannii. Lineage (NCBI taxonomy): Eukaryota > Viridiplantae > Streptophyta > Pinopsida > Pinales > Pinaceae > Picea > Picea engelmannii. The sequence continues at coordinate 139,976 of ML800404.1, forward strand.
ATTATGGAGTTTTCAACGAGTTCCCAAAGATCATCACTGATCAGGTAAAAAAGTGTAGGTAAAATTCAACTTTCCAACCATTCGGGCCGAGACTTTTGTCTTTTTTAAAGGTGTTGAGTGCCTTCCAGATCTTCTCTTTTGTGCAAGGAGTGTAGACTAGTTCTACCTCGCTATCACTAATGATTCTTGGATAAAGACCTGTTATTGTTGCTTGATCAATAATGTTTGTAAATCCTTTTTCTCGGTAGACATTTTTAAAGTGATAGTGTGTCGCATCAAGGAGTTTTTCTTGTCCAGTGATAGAGACAGTATCGTCCGATTGAAGTGCCCAGATATGCTTGGAATTCCTTCTATGACTCGCATAATTATGAAAAAACTTTGTATTGTTGTCACCATATTTGATCCAGGTGGCCTGTATTTTCTGACGCTAATGAGATTCCTCAATTAGAAGTAGATTTATCAGTGCTATCTCAAGTAGTTTTAAATGTTGTTAAAGATTAATGTGCTCACTACCCTGTTTCTCAGAGATTGCAATGATCATATCGTGTATGTTCTGTTCAAGATGAGACAATCTATCAAATATCTTTGATAACTGCTGTCAGGCCCAACACTTTACTTTTGTTTTTAGAAATTTTAATTTCCTGGCTAGTCTCCTCTGTACATCCGGTTCATTTTTAAATATTTGATCAGTCCATACATCCAAGACCAGTCACTCAAAATCTAGATTCCCCAACCAGATAGGATTAAACTTGAATGGGTAGGAAGAGTGGTGAGAGTAAGAATCAAGTTGTAGAATAATGGGAGCATGATCCGATATGAATGGATATGCGACCCAAGTTCTATATCTTTCGGCAAGTTGAAGAAGAGATTCTGATAAGAAGAATCGGTCAAGGTTCTTAGAGATACTCGCTGCACTAGATCTTCCATTTCTCCAAGTAGGGACCACCTCAACCGGAAGGAGATCGATCAGATTGTTTTGTTGGAAAATAACACTGTATTGTAAGTCCGTTGTGTTAGTGGATGTACTTGATCCTCAAGTCTCAGAATATGATAAAGTAAAGTTGAAATCCCCCGCCAGGATGAGATTTGGTTTAGCAAGAAGACAGGAGACCGAAACCTTTAACCAGAAAGCCAATTTGTCAGAACAAGGTCCATATACATTGAGAATGTTTACTTGTCGCTTGTTGGTGCAACATGTGCCCGTGATCGAAGAGGGAGGAGTCAACGGTATTTTAGTAGAATCCATGAGATCCTCGGTCCCCTCGTCCATATATCCTTCAAAGCCCGATGTGTAGGAGTCCACCCCTGGATAATCGTCCCTAGGAAACTTGCAGAGATAAGATCCTTCTGATTCCTCTTCTTCCGGAGCTCCTAAGCAGTCATGCCAAATGTGACCTGTTTGATGATAGTTTGAACAACGAAATGGAATACCAAGGTAATCCAGTCGCTGAGTCACTGAGCGACCATGCCAGAATATGTCTAAGACTTCCGGGAGCCCAACATGAATGTCCAGTTCGACCATAATCCTTGCCATTCGTCTGTTATAGCTCTTTAAGAGTTTTGGATCAATGCAAATAAAGCATCCCAATTCATTTTCGATGGCCTCCAGTGCCTTCTTGGTCCAGTACTGTAGGGGTAGTCTGGGTAGAAGTACTCATACATGTCGAAAGTGGAAGGAGTCCATTGAGGGGTTAAAAGAAACCCTCCACCTTTTGAGCATCATACTACCACTTCCCATGGTCCAGAGGGTGTCCAGTATAAGCTGTGAGTCTTCAGGAGAGTTAAATATAAAACCAAACCAACCAAATGATAGGGATATGAGCTCTGGAGCATATCCAAGAATAGGAAGCCAATTATCTAATATCCATTCCGGTAGTAAGTCAAAACTAAGAGCAAGGTAAGTGAACCCACCCACAAGTCCTGAGAGGGAAATTCAAACACTTTCCTTTAATCCCACATCCGAGCCCATTATCAATTGCCGCTTTTTCTTATTTGGCTTCCACAACCTGTTGTTTCCTAATGGATTGGGTATCCACGACTTTGAAAACCGGACACGTTCTGGTAAAACCTTTTTTTTCCTTTTGTCTGCATGTCCAATAGAGGATATCAGTTGAGGTAGCAGAGAAGTAGTCAAATGAGTTTTTGTGGTAGGTAGGTAGGGTGAAATGGTATGCAACAAAGCTGTTTGTTCTACCACCTTTGGTAATATGGTATGATGTGAGGACGTAGTTACAAGTGGGACATCCGGTGGTGGGAAGAGGTCGACACTCTTCCATAGGGCTTTGTCAGCTGCACTCATTAGTGCGCTGACCTCAACCTCCATTGGAAGGTGCTGGAAGGTCTCTCCAGGAGATGTCACCTCGCGCTGAGAGTTAATGATGGGTAGGTTCAATGCAGAAAAAACTTGTCTAGGGATTAAGTAAGAAGAAGAAACGTCAAGTCTGCAAGGGATATAGTTAATACTCCAGGTAATGGGAGTACAACAGTATGGAAGATGTAGGTGAAAAGGGTGAGATAAGACAGTTAAGGTGGACAAGTGGAGGGTTTAGCTGTGTGATTGATAGACTAGTAGGGATCCAACGGTAATGGGAGGTGCTCCGAAGCTATGATCATTAACTATACCATCTGAGTTAAGCTCCAGTTCAGAAAGGAAGAAAGCAATGGTCAAATTGCCCTGTTGTATCGAGTTTCAGGTTATAACAGTATAACTCACAAGGTATGGCCATAGTAGCATCCAATGTGTTAGAGACACCAGGTTCAATGTCCAGTGTTCCCCATTTTAAATGAAAATCTGCAAACATCTGAGAGAGACCATTTAAATATGGCATTGTAGATCCTATCCTAAGAAAACACACAGTCGCCATTAACACTGAGATTTTGCCTTGCCATTCAAACTATTTTTCCCGCTCCCTCCCATCTTACTCTCTTATTAGTTTTAGTTTTGAGTGTAATTTTAAATTAAATTATTAGTTATTTTAACAAATTAATAATAATATTTTTAAATTTTTTATTTTTCAAAATCATTATTTATTTTATTGAATTAATAATAATATATTTTAATTTTTTTTTATAAAAAATTATGTTAAATATATATATTTTTTTATTAAAAATAAGGTAGGTTAAATATGTGGTGTTCATTAGTATTAACGAAGTGTAAACTACTTTTACGAAATCTCTGCAACCCTAGCCCACTGCCTCCCTCTCGGCCTCCCTATGGCCTCGATGGTTCCAGACCCTCACCCTGACCCTCCCCTAGACTTCCTCGACGAAGTCGAAGCCTTCAAGTTGTTGGTGGGATCAATGGGTAGTCCTCCCATGCACCCTACCACTTCCCAATTTGTGAAAAAAATGGATCAAATCCCAGAAGTGGAAATCCCTTGCATAGCAGCATGAAGAAAGGTATTCTCTTTTGCCTCCAGAGCACTCGTACGTCAATTCATGGCATCCACTAGTACATGGACGCATGAATCACTTCTTCTGTGGTGAGGGATTCTATATTTTTTACTTTGAGAATAAAAAAGATAGAGATCTCATTTTTAGAAATGGCCCTTCTTTGGCCCAAGAGGGTTATACCTAAACAAATGGACCCCATATTTTGACCCAGAAAACGAAATTCCCTCAAGTATCTTGGTCTGGGTGAGGCTTCCACACTTACCATTTCACTAGTGGGGAGATGAAGTTCTAAAAAGCATCGGTGACACTTCGCGAAAATTTGTTGACAAGGATGAACCTAAATCTAGTCTATCCTCCCGTGCCAGGATTTGTGTGGAAGTAGATCTAGAAAAAGGGCTCCTAGATGCAATCAAGTTAAAGTTATATGACTAGAACTACATTCAGAAGCTAGATTACGAACAACTCCCATTCAAATGCAAGTCCTATCACAAATATGGCCACTTTTCTAAAAACTGTCCTAGTAACAAACAAGATCAAGAAGTTGATGCTACACAACAAGAGGAAGGCTGACAGCATGTCAGAAAGAAATAAAATACTAGAAAAGGAATAGGCCCTGACCCTAGGCCCTCAGGATCTATCCCCAAACAGGGCCCTTCTCATCAAAATCCTACTAACAAATCCCTCCCTAAAAAAGTCGCCCCAACCCCTCCAACATCCCCCCCATGCCCAACCAAAACTCCTTTGAATCTCTGGGTGAACCATCCTCAAAGAAAAATCCATCTTCAGTGCCTGTGTTGGAGTCTGTTTCCTTCTCTTCCCTAGCATTAGTCAGAATAGAAAAAGAGTCAGATGAAGATGAGCCTACAAAGGATGACACTCAAGAAGAGGAACAACAAGTAAATGAAGAATCCCTATTAAAATCGCAACCCAACCAAGATGTGGAGGAAGGATAACTCCCCCTGGAAAAACCTAGAAACTCTGGTTGGAGATCAAATAAGAATTCAGAGAAGAAACAAAATCAAAAGAAAAGGCACAAGGTAAGCAATTATCTATAGAAAATTACATGCATACTTCAACACGCAAAGGAGGAAATAAAGGATCTAACCCCCCAACCCATGGCAGTCGGGCCTCCTCCACCCCCCGTCAATGAATATCCTCTCCTGGAATTGCAGGGGCTTTGGAATCAAATTCAAATATGAAGCCCTAAGAGATCTCAAAACTATGGCCAACCCCTCAGTAATCCTCCTCCAGGAGACCAAAATGGAGGCGTCAACGATCTTACAAACAACAAAAAAGGTTTTCAAAACCACTGCTGGAGTAGCCGTAAGTTCTCAAGGAGCCTCTGGCGACATAAAAACTTTGGGATGATCAAATATGGACTCTTGAAGTAAATCTACAAACTCAAAGCTAGCTTCTAACTGTTCTTAAAAATAAGTTTAATAGTAATTTCATCTTAGTAATTAACGTCTATATGCCCAACTCCTACAAGGAAAAAACTGCTTGCTGGAACTCCCTTTTCATGCTCAAAAACACCATCGATCTCTCCTCTTGTATAATAGGTGGATATTTTAATACCCACCTCAACTCAAGAGAAAATAAAGGAGGTGGTAAAATCAGAGATCCCTTCTCTGAAAATCTAATGGATCTAATCACAGACTGGGATTTGCAGGACGTCAAGTCATCCAAAGGAAAGTATACTTGGAACAATAGGTGCTCTAGCCTTTGCCATATAACAACTCGATTGGACCACTTCCTCATCAACATTAATTTTCTTCTCTCCCCCAAAGAAATTTCCTCTCACATCCTTTTGTCTATTGCTTCTGATCACAAGCCAATCTCCCTAAACTTCAATAACCAACAGAACTTCGACCCTCTTCCCTTCCACTTTAACCCTCTCTGGATTGAAAATCCTTGTATCCCACCAATCATTCAAAATTCATGGTCTTCTTCTTTCTTTGGATCCCCAAATTATATATGGGAAAGCAAGCTAAAGGCTGTAAAATAGCTCTCAAATAATGGGTGAAAGCTTCCTACATCCCACCACAACAAGAAAGGAAAGAAAAGATTGAACAACTTATGAAAGTTCAACTTCGGTTAGAAGAAGAGGAATTCATCGAGACACTTCTAAATCAAGAAAAATAATCCCATAAGAAACTACATCACTCCCTATGTAGAGAAGAACACTGGATATTGAAGTCCAAAAGTCTCTGGCTAAAAGCAGGAGACTCAAATATCTCCCTCTTCCACAAACAATCACAAATTCAGAGAAAAAAAGATATACTTACTTCTATTCTTTCAAACACTGGCCAACAACTCGATACCCTTGAACAAGTCAAAGAAGAGGCCTTCCATCACTTTGATTCATTATACTAGCAACAAAGCAATGAAGGAATGAATGAAGAATTCCTAGATATGCTAGCCAATATTCCAAGCATAGTCTCTGAGCATGAAAATAATCAATTAGTCAGGGAGATAACTGAAGAAGAAATAACCAAAGAAATATGGGACATGGACCTTGACAAATCCCCTGGGCCTGATGGGTTTCCAATCATATTTTACTGATCCTTTTGGGCCACCATAAAATGAGATCTAAAGAAAATGTTGAACTACACTCTCCAAAAGAAGAAAATTGGAGGAGCTACAAACTCCACATTCCTAGCTCTCACACCCAAAGATTCCAACCCCTCTAACTTCTCCTGCTTCCATCCTGTTAGCACTCCGTAAATATGTTCGGTTGATAGATAGAGGACGAAGGTAAATTTTTCAACCAACTTTGAGACCCGAAACTATCCTTTCGGATCTGGAGAGGGCTCTCTCGGAAGGCGCGGTCTTTGTGCAAGATATGGATTTGAAAGCAATGGCTAGATTTAACGCCTTTGATATAATGGGTTCTGGTTATATTGGCGCAAGAAGGTGAGACTTGGGCTATGGAGTCAATATGAGGAAATGATGGAGACAAATGATTCAGTGACTAAAATTGAGAGGATAAGGCTAGGTGAGTAATAGTCTTCAGTGTAAAACCATAATGTGAGGAGGGAGAAAAACACTAAAAGTAACTCGGACCACCGCTGCGGGTGAATTCAGAGTTAAATTTTAGAAGAAAACATTTTGTCTAAGTGTCACGAACAAGGGGTAGCCAGGTTCAAAAATTCATTCTGAAATAGAAAAAAAAAGATATGAATAAATATGACAGGAAGCACATACACAAATAAAGAGGCACAATACATCCAATTGCTACAACTAGAATATTTTCATCAAGTTACAGGACCTTTGCATTAAATTTTGGTCAAAAAACTCAAATTACATACAATCGCTGTCGTCTACTGAATTTTCCAACCAACCTGGCTTACATCGAAAAGATGAAATATATAAACGAGGGTGCCCCTTGGGATACCCTGCTTTCTAACTGTTAACCCTAAAACTACGAAAACTGAGTAGCATGCGTTGGAGACTCTTTGCATGGCACTTTCCAAAAATAGATAAGAATCGCATTTGTTTACTCATGACTGTTCGCAAATTTTCCACGAGGATGCGATCATCGGTCAGGTCTCGATATGAAGAAAATATGTGTCAGTGTATCCCTTTGATCAGGTGTCCGAGCAAACAAGTGTCTGTCAGGAACTTGCTGTCCGCTACAATGGTTTTGATTTCTATTGCACGCTCATTTGCTGGAGAAATGTGCGCATCAAGTGGATATTTGATTGTCACGACCGTTATCAAAATGGTAGAGTTCTTTTGGGGAACATGTCCTTCAAAACTTCCAAGCTTTGTCTTATGTTTTTTCGAATGCAGAGACGAACACCTGCTAAACTTACTTTTCCTGCATGCTAGCGAGAGCCATGCGGGCTTCCTTCTCGTCCGATTCACATTCTATGGAATTCTTTGTATGCCTTTCTTCCGCCAGTCTCTTTGCTTCTCATAGCTGTACAATGGTACCTTGCACCTCTCTGAGTTGTCTTTTTAGCCATGCCACGTTCCCCTCGCGACCCTGCGCCGCTGACGCTTCCATGGCCTTTGTCACTAGCTACCACCTCAACTCCCTCTTTTCCTAATAGATTTCAGCAATAACCAACTTTTCCTTCTTCAATTGCTGAGATGGATATTACTCATTCGCTCCTGTGATATCCATTTTCCTTGTTCTTCTCCTGTCTTCACGGCTCGATCCTCTAGCAGGCTCTAGTCGGATGGTGCACATGAGTAGTTCTTCAACCACCGATCTGGCACGTGACTCTTTTAAAAATCAAGCTTCCACAACTTCCTTGTTCTTCCTCGGCCTGCCCCTCCTCTGAGGCATTTTCTGTTGAGGAGACGAGGCTTCTACTATCTTCCCTTCCTATGAAAATCCCTTCGCTTTAGGTTCTGCACGATTTGATCCGGTCTTCTTTGCGGGTAAAGGAATAAATCCTTTCACATCTATGGGAATGCCTACTGCAGGTGAGAATGACTCCCAGTCATTTAGGGGCTTGGACATTGCAATTCTACTACTCCGCATGGCTTTCCTTACGCCCTGAGAGGTCACCATGGTGCGACCAATGTGTATTTTGCGTGCAGTATATCCAACAGACGCACAAGGGGGGGAGTTTTGAACAAACTGGACTGACAAGGGAAATTGCAAACAGAGTTCGGGCCTAGTTCTACGTCTGGAAAGAATGTCGAGCATACGAGATTTATAACGAGTCAAACATGAGAAGAAATCATGCTGGAGGACAGTGAATTCATGGTGACTAGATGTTTCGAGTTGAGTTGCGGGTTTTCCATGGCAAATCCACACATGTATGATACAAGTGATAAGGTTTGCTAGGCATGCATGATACAAACGCCACGATTTTTCATTCCTTCGACCTTCGTGATGAACTGATAATAGTTATTGTAGTTGCTGATGTGACTTCCATTAACTACTTGACTTGACCCGGGGCACATAGAGACTGGTTTCTTAACAGGACTCGACTCTTTGGAAAAGACATACCCGTACCACTTATGCAAGTTCGACTCTGACATCCCTTCCCGTTTCCAATGGCCAACCGACAAATTGCTGACTTAGACCTCATGGTGCTACGTACCTGACTACACATGTTTGGACGCATGGGTCACAACATGACTTAAAACCAACTCTATCTGGAAAGAAAAATGGTGGCGCTAATGGTTGGATCCAATGAGGATGTTATCCTCCCTGCGAGGTAGCAAAGAACAGTAGACCAGGTGCTTGACCATTGGGCTTTATTCGACCTTCAGACACTGAGAGAAGTAAATGAAGGACATAAAACAAACTAAACCTATTGACGTAGCTTCTAAAACTTCAGCATAAACTTAGGGCCTTCACTTCAGGCTTCAATTTTCTACTGACCTACTGACTTGACGCAAAAACTAAAACGACTATTTACAATGATGAATGACTTAAATAGATTTTATTTCATCAGGTAATGTTTGAGGAACCTGCCGTTTATGTTGGATTACTAAGAGGGGGGGTGAATCAGTAATAGCGTAATCATAATCCTTTTTATTGAAATGTTATATCAATGTAGAATTATTATCCAATAATGAGCAGTAAGAAATAAACAATCACACACATACACAGTAGACCAATGTTTTACGTGGAAACCCAAATCGGGAGAAAACCACGAAATGATTTTTCTTATATGTCTTGAAGAATTACATTCATTTGAAGCACCAACTTCCTTTTTTTTCAAGTTGCAACTGTAAAGAGGCTCCAACCCCCTAGTTTCTCAGGCTACAACCTGAGGGAAGCTCCAACTCCCCAATTCTCTGGCTAGAACCTGAAGAAGACTACAACCCCCTATGTTCTCCGGCTACAATCGGAAGGTGGATACAACCACCTGTCCTTGCCCCGTCCCGCCACCCTGAAGTAGAAGTAGAATGATGGAACCATTGTCACACTATCACTGTGAGATATACCAATGTAAACCTGTAACAATAAATATGAACCATGCATCAACCTGTACCTCAACCTGTAATCAACCTGTACCATAAACAAGTGCATTAACCATGCACCAACCTGTACCAAACAACCTATAATCAACCTATACCATAAACAAGCACTTCCAACCATGTACCAAGTATATACCAATCATGTGTCAACTACTCATCAACTATGACTGATCAATATGTACCAACATCATCAAATGTACACCTCATGTATGTGCCAACTCATCAACTACTTGTCTCAACCATGTACTCAACATGTACCTAAAAAACAATCCCTCATCAATTTCATCATCCAAATCTGATTTGTAGCACTATAATAGACCTGGTGTATATGATCACATTCCTGCAAACCTTCCTTAACTTTAACAACAAGAGACTAGCATTTTAATCAAACTTTTCTTTAGTCTCACATGCCTAGTTTTGGATTAGTCAACAACCCTAACTTGAAGTAATAATAAATTTGAACCTATAATGTATAAATATATGAAACTGATACACAATGTTCTTCAGTGTGTTTTATGCAATTCCTCCAGGTCTCACTACTTGGAACCTCTCAGAAAAAGATTTATAGCAAAAATGACATACCTTGCTGAATTCTGGCTTATTCTAGAGAGAGACCTTTTAGAGCGTGCCCCGCACGAAATATTGGTTGAATTGATTTGAAAATGTTACAAATAATAATAAATACTATACCCTAACCAACACATTTTGTCTCACTAAATTTGGATCTGTTATGAAGAAGTTATGACGTTTTTACCCGAAACACCTGTTTTTGACTAATTTCAGGACTAGCCACAAACCCTATTTTCCACGGAGTGTAAATCCAAAAATAAAACGACCCACAAGCTGAATTTTTTACCATATATACTTGGTTATGTTTTCTCAATGGCATAGAAATTTCACAGTCTGAATCATTATAGAAAAAAATTTATAGCGAAAATAGTGAGATAACCTGTAAATAACATACCTTAGAAAACACCATCAAAAGAATTTATCCTTCTTTTCTTCACCTTCCCTCATAAATTCGGCTTAGATATCCTTGGTTACCTCATACACCTATAGATATTCAATATGCTCAAGTGTAATTAAAATGAGAGAGCCTTGCCTCTTATTTATACGCTCCAAGTAGCTTCCTTAAAAACATCTTCTAGGTCAATTGGCCCACTTTCCTTATTTTAGGGTTAACCCACTTCTAATTTCTCCATTAAATTTATTATTAAAATAATTTATTTTGTATTCACTTTGAATTATAATACACTCATCACTTCACTTTATTATTTACCTTTTAAAATCTCTTAA
>ML800404.1:155088-168409 GCA_009831015.1 Picea engelmannii
TTCTAGTTCTTGAGTGTCTTTTTTCTTATCTAGTTATGCTTGTAGTTTCTTGTTTTTCTTCTTTTCTCTTCTGATAACTTCTATGGCACTCATTAATTCTTCTCGGAAGTCAACTTCCGCCTCTTCAATTTCTTCTTCATATGTTTCTTCATATTATTCTTTGGAGCCTTTTTTATCAGAGTCTTCTACTGCCATGAATAGAACTCTCCCTATTTCACTGTCACTGACTTCATCTTCATCTGATGATGAGATGTCTTCTTTGGTGCAAAAGCTTTTCTTGAAAACTTTATTTGTAGTTCTTTTACCTTTATATGTTTGTTTGATTTTTGAGTAACCTTCATCATTTATCTTTTTCTTATGAGGACATTTGTTATCAAAATGACCAATACCATCACAATTAAAACAAATTAAATGAATCTTACCTCTATACCTACCGTTGGTTCCCTTGTTCAGTCTTTTGACGAATTTGACCACTTCTTCATCATCTTCTGAGACGTCATTGCTGCTGCTATATTCTTCTTATTCCTTTTTCTTTTGCTTTGATCTTTTGGATGCTTTGAAGGTTGCTTCTTTTACATCTAGATTTTCTTGTTCAATTCTCATCTCATATGCTGTGAATCTTCCATGCAGTTCATCCATGCTTATTGAGTTTAGATTTGATTTTTCTTCTAGTGATGATATCTTAGGGTTGAATCTCATAGGAAGAGATCTTAGTACCTTTTGAACAATTACATATGCTTCGATTTCTTCTCCCAATCCTATGATTGCATTCACTGTTTTATTGACTCATAAGAAGTAGGCTGCAATATCTTCATCTTCCTTCATTTTTAGTTGTTTGAACTGACCTCTGTAAGTTTGAAGCTTTGCTCCTTTGACTTTTGAATCTCCTTCATAAATATTTCAAATCTTGTCCCAAATCTCTTTAGAATATTTACAATGTGAAACTTTGGTGAATACCGTATCACTGAGACCATTCAAAAGTGCATTTTTTGCTTTGGAATTATTCTCACCGAGTTTCACTTCTTTATCATTTGTTGGTGGAACTGCTGGTGCTGTGTATCCATCTACAATTGATTGCCAAACTTGAAATCCCTATTCCTGTATATATGTCTTCATCCTTATACTCCAAAAAACATACTTCTATCCATCAAACTGTGGTATTCCATTTTTATACGAGTTGGTACTCTCCATGATCTACCTTTCAGTGGTTAAAATGATTTATGAAGGAACCTTCTATGATACCAATTGTTGGATTACTGAGAGGGGGGGTGAATCAATAATAGCGTAATTATAATCCTTTTTATTCAAATGTTATATCAATGTAGAATTATTATCCAATAATGAGTAGTAAGAAATAAACAATCACACACATACACAATACACCAGTGTTTTACGTGGAAACCCAAATCGGGAGAAAACCACAGAATGTTTTTTCTTATATGTTTTGAAGAATTACATTCATTGGAAACACCAACTTCCTTTATTTTCTAGCTGCAACTGGAAGGAGGCTCCAACCCCCTAGTTTCTCAGGCTACAACCTGAGGGAAGCTCTAACTCCCCAATTATCTAGCTACAACCAGAAGGAGGCTACAACCCCCTATGTTCTCTAGCTACAACTAGAAGGTGGCTACAACCACCTGTCCTTGTCCTGTCCTGCCACCCTGAAGTAGAAGTAGAATGATGGAACCACTATCACACTATCATTGTGAGATATACCGCTGTAAACTTGTACCAATAAATTTGAACCATGCATCAACCTGTACCTCAACCTGTACCATAAACAAGTGCATCAACCATGCACCAACCTGTACAAAACAACCTGTAATCAACCTGTACCATAAACAAGTGCATCAACCATGCACCAACCTGTACCAAACAACCTGTACCATAAACAAGTGCATCCAACCATGTACCAATCATGTGTCAACTACTCATCAACTATGACTCATCAATATGTACCAACATCATCAACTATACACCTCATGTATGTGCCAACTCATCAACTACTTGTCTCAACCATGTACTCAACATGCACCTCAACCAAAAGCCCTCATCAATTTCATCATCCAAATATGATTTTTAGCTTGTAATAGACCTAGTGTATATGATCACATTCCTGCAAACCTTCCTTAACTTTAACAACAAGAGACTAGCATTTTCATCAAACTTTTCTTAGTCTCACGTGCCTAGTTTTGGATTAGTCAACAACCCTAACTTGAAGTAATCATAACTTTGAACCTGTAATGTATAAATATTTGAAAATGATACACATTGTTCTTCAGTGTGTTTTGTGCAATTCCTCTAGGTGTCACTACTTGGAACCTCTCAGAAAAGGAGTTATAGAAAAAATGGCATACCTTGCTGAATTCTAGCTTATTCTAGAGAGAGACCTTGTAGAGCGTTCCCCGCACAAAATATTCTTTGAATTGATCTAAAATTGTTACAAAGAATACTAAAAACTATACCCTAACCAACACATTTTTTCTCACTGAATTTGGATCTGTTATGAAGAAGTTATGATGTTTTTACTCGAAACACCTGTTTTTGACTATTTTCAGGACTAGCCACAAACCCTATTTTCCACGAAGTGTAACTACCAAAATACAATGACCCACAAGATGAATGGTTTACGATAGATACTTGGGTATGTTTTCTCAATGTCATAGCAATTTCATGGTCTGAATCATTATAGAAAAAAATTTATAGCGAAAATGGTGAGATGACCTATAAATAACATACCTTAGAAAGGACCATCAAAATAATTTATCCTTCCTTGCATTTTGGCCTTCTTTTCTTCACCTTCCCTTATAAATTAGGGACCACTTTGGAGTTCATCCATATTTACTTCTTATCAACGATGAAAAAACAATAATGAGTCATATTTACATCAAACAATATTGTGTCCATTACCCAAACCTTTGTGCTACGGGGCTTTCTTCAAGGGTTGACATCAATGACAAGCAACCTTAATCAACAGTTTACAGCCCCCCAACCAAAACATTCTCCATCTAATCCTTCTAGGAAATAATCATTGCTCCTGCAATGATCATTGATTTTGAATGGACCTGTCCAAAGGTGGTTGAACTTTTCATGCTTTTCTTTGTCCTCATTTCTCACATCCCATCTCAAGACTAGATCACCCAACCGAAATTCCTCTGGCTTAGAACGCCTATCGAAATTTTTATTTATCTTCTCCTGATAGAGATGCGATCAATTATACACATGTTCCCTCACCTGTTGTGTGTGAATTAGCTGGTTTATTATCCTGTGCACATCATTTGGCTCGGCCTCCTGTTCTTGCAACAGCTTCCTGACGGGCGGTCCCAATGAAGTAGGGAAGATTGTGTCTGCGCCGTAAATGATCTGGAAAGGAAATGATGATATAGAATTCTTGGTGGTAACCTGTTATTCCCACAATGCGTAGATAAGCGTTTTATGCCAGGCTCTCTTGTTGTCTTACAGGAGTCTTTTGATGATCCTAGTCATGATCTTATTTGAGGATTCTTCTAACCCATTTCCTTGTGGATAGTACGTTGTGGAATGCCCCATGGTTATGTAATAATACTGACAAAATTTCTCCATCCTCTTAGACTTGAATGCGGTTGCATTGTCTGTTATGATCTTAACGAGACACCCGAACCTCGACAAGATGTTTGTCTCCATGAATTGGATGATGAGTACATCGGTAGCTTGCTTTGTGGGGATCACCTCTATCCATTTCGTGAAATAGTCGGTGGTCATGAGTATCCATTTGTGTTGTGCAGAGGATGGAGGATTTATCTCTCCTATGAAATCTAGACCCGACTGCATGAAAGGTTCTTCCACTAAGAGCGAATTTAGTCGCAGGGGCTGCAACTTTCTTCTTCCATCGAAAATCCGACATTCGTGGCAGCTGGAGACCTCTTTATACACGTCAGTGAAAATTGTAGGCTAGTAATAACCTGCTCTCAGGATTTTGTGCATGGTGGTCTTCCAATAATGGTGTCCTCCGCAGTCACCTTTGTGAAATTCTTGCATGTATATCCCACTTCGCATCATCTTCCAACAAACAACTCAACAATATTCCCCTGGGGTCTTTCCAGTAAAGTGAATTGTCCAAGATGCAGAACTTAGCCTCTTTAATATTGAGAAACCTTTCTTTGGTCTTACTCACGCTCGGAGGAGCCTGGAGATTCTCCAACACATAGATGATGTTAGCATACCATGGTGAATCAATGAACTGCTGAGGCACCTGCACAACATTTTCTTCTTGAGGGCATTCCGACAGATCAACGATGAAATTTATTCCAACCGCATTGCAGTCCGATTGTTCCATGAACTTTGCAAGACCCTGACCCTTGATCAAATTTTTAGGCTTGATCTCAAGATCATATTCCAGCATGTCCACTATCCACTTGCATCTCCTTCCTTCTGGGTCAGGTTGAGTCAGGATATCCTTTACCGAACTATTGGGCACACAAGCGATGACATGGGAGTGCAATATGTATGTCCTGAACTCTTTCAAGGATTTCACCAAGGCATACGCCTATTTTCCCATAATGTCATACCTTAGTGGATAATCGTGCAACGTTCGACTAAAATAGGCTATGGGTTTTTTGAAGTCCTGCTCATCTTTCTATAGTAGCACGTCGACAATAGTGTGTTCTGAGGCGAATGAAAAGAGGAGGAATTCTTTCGTAAAGCTCGGGCTGGCTAGCACAGGAGTTTTAGTCAGTGCCACTTTGATATATTCAAAAGACGTCTTGGCCTCTGGGTTGTACTTGATCTCGTTTCCCTTCCTGAGCATGCAATTTATGTGCTTTATGATTTCTTCTAGGTTTGGGATGAATCTCCTCAAGAAGTTTGCCTTTCCCAGAAAAAATTGCACTTCCTTTTTACTACGCAGGGTGCCGATATTCAAGATTCCTTCAACCCTACTAGGGTCCATCTTAATGCCTTCCCCGGAAATGATGTGCCCTAACAAATTTCCTTCTTCCACTGTGAAATGCGATTTCTTTGGATTTAGTGATATGCCGAACTTCCTGCACTTATGGAAAACCTTCTTCAGGTGCTCAAGATGTTGTTTGTTGGAGGAAGAGTACACCGTGATGTCATCCAAATAAATCATGATGAACGTGTCCTTCTCATCAGCAAACATGATGTCCATTTCCCTCTGAAAAGTGGCTCCAACATTCATCAGGTCGAACGACATCTTGGCATACATGAACATTCTCCATGGAGTTGTGAAAGCCATTTTCTCTCTATCGTCTGGGTGGACCATGATCTGATTATATCCTGAGAACCCGTCCAACATAGACATCTTCTGGGACCCCACCACTTTTTGCAGGATGTAGTCCATTTTAGGAAAGGGGTAGTGGTCCTTGAGAGACACTTTGTTTAAATTCTGGAAGTCTACACACAGTCTTATCTTTCCTCTTTTCTTTCTTATAGGTACCATATTAGCTACCCATTTTGAGAATCTCAAAGAAACAATAATTTTAGCGTTGAAATTTTTTTTTACCTCCTTCTCGATCAACGACAACAACATGGGGTTTATCCATCTCAACTTTTGTTTGAAAGGTTTCTGATCTTCCTTGAGAGGGATAACTTGTTGGATTACTTTCATGTCATATACTTTCAGGTCATCATAGCTCCATGCGAAGACGTCCAGGAAATATTTCATGAAATTTATGTAGTCCTGCTTGACCTCTGGACTGAGTGTCTTTGATAATTTTACCATCTTTGGGTTCTCCTCAATCTCGATGTTGCAGTCTTCCACACTTTCTTCTCTTTCAGTGATGTTGGGGTTCTTAGCCAGATCATTTTCATCAAACAACGTTTCCAGCGGCACCAACCCCTTTGAAATAATATTACTTTTCAGTTGTATTATGTCCCTTCCCGCGATCTGGTTTTGGAAAGGGTCGTCGTTACTGTGTGCATCCACACTCTCATCTTCGTTGCCACAACATTCCTCGTCAATGTTGGTATTAGCGAACTCATCACTCATAAGGAGAAATCTTTCCACCTGTTTGTCGTCATAAACCACTTGCCAATGTTTGATATTACCAGACACTGTCGGCCTGTGCTTGACCTAAATTTCATATCTGTTGTTTGGGAAGATAGGGATCTTAAAAGCTGAGGCCGAGGTGGCCAACGTATCGACGATCTGATTTTGATCTCTGGGGATAGCGAACATGTCATACTATGAAAATCCTTTGAGAAGGTCCAAAGCCAAATTTTTGTATGCTCTTAGACTGGGGTGTTTGGTTTGATATACACCCTTTATTTGGTTTATGATCAGCTCAGAATCTCCGCGCATTGCTATTTTCTGCATGCCCTGTTATCACACTAAATTGCCTTGGGTTTTTAGTTTGTTTTTGTCCCTTTTTAAGCCTTAGATTTTATTTTTTTAAGTTTTTAAGTTTCATCCCTTTAAAGTTTAGGTTTGTTAGGACCCCTTAGATAAATAAAGTGTTGAGTCATAACTCATGTTTGATCCTCAAATTGATTTTTGGACTTAGAACCATTTTAGTTCATGACTTAAATTTTGGTCCCCTTCATGATTTGTCACTAGGATCGATCCCTACCACGACTAGACTGATGTGACACACCATTCTTCTCGTTCATGATCTTGTAGGCATGCCTTGTTATCCTTTCTTACCTGTCCAATCATTTTTTAAATTGGAGCGCTTCCCACTGATCAGGCAGTTCCGTAGCACCTTTCTCGTTCATCATGTTTCCACCACGAGTTATGATTACCACGACTGATGTCATGTTCCTTGTTTTCAACACTAGGAGTTGGTTAAATATACCTTCAAGATATCGTATTTAGGAGCCCTAATAATGGTTTTTGATTTGAAAATTCAAGAATGTTGCACTGCTGAAACTCAGAATTCTGACCAGGTGACAATGGTGCAACCAAATCTGATGCTGAGGTAGATTCAGGGGCCAAAATGTTTGTGACTTCATCCTGAGATTTTGTTGAAGCTTCAAATAGGTGTTTAATCCACAGGTATCCCGTGTTGCCTCCTCTGCACATTAATTCTCACAAAGAATTAGCGCTTAGAGTTTGGTTTATTGGGCTTGCACAGTTGTAAGGGACTCATATTCACACCATATCCTTGTCTCCTCCCTTTTCAAACCTGTGAGCTTCATTTTATTGTATCAAAGTTTGATTACATCTGCTAGCCATAGCTATTGAGGTTGCAAGCATCTAAATAGTCTATCCTTTGCATACGCATCGCGCTACTCAGAGGCGCTACTTAACCCCTCTGTGTTGCACCTGCTTCCTTTCATATTTGAGTTAAGCATTTTTACCCAGCTACAAATGGCCAATTACAGATTACCCCCCCAGTGTCTAAACTTTCATACCTATACAAATCTAAGGGTGGGATTCCCACAGTCAAAACTTGGCTTACTAGCACCAGTCTGTTTTAAAAGGCCAGTTGTGTACATTTGAATCCCGATTTTAATTACTCCTGGTTATTACTACCCCATAAGCCTTAAGAAGCTCCCATTCTAACCCATGGAGACTCCTCAGATGAAGAAGACACACAAAGGGGGCGATGTGGTTAGAACAGAATCTGTGGATATGCATCTTTTTGATACAGATCCCATGGCAAGAGAGGTTTTTGAAAGAGTGGGATGCCTCTCCTTCTGCCAGAATATGCAAAGAGGCCATCCAGAGGTGAAAAGACAGTTTTCATTACATTTTTATGGCAAGAGAATGAAGGTTGGGGATATATAATTTGAGGTGAATGAGGCCTCTATTTTAGCTGCAACAAGAATTCCTATTACAGGTGAAAAGTGGTTTAAATCCATGTCTTTGAGTTCAGCCTATGCCAAAGATCTCCTTAAACCTAAACATCAAGGAAGTGATTTTTCTAAAGGTGTGCCAAGAAATCGATTGATTGAATAGTTTGACAGGATATTGAAGATCATCCAAAGATATTTTACATGTGAAGGGAGGTTTAACACATTATACCAGTACCATATAAGGCTTTTGCTACATTTTACTGGTAAAGTTGAAATGAATATTCCCTACTACTTATTAAGGAGCATAGGTAAGATGTCAGACAGGATTCAATCCAAGTCTAAGGATGTGTATACTAGCATCTTCCACTCTGTATTGATCAAAATGATAGTCTCTGAGGAATTGGGTAAGAAAGAGATTTCATGGGAAAATTTTGTTGTTGCTTCTCACTTTAAGTTGGATATAACATCTTCTCCTCAATCGCAGATTGCAAGTCCTTTATCACCCACTAGTGATGTTAAAGTAGGGACCAGTAGGAAGAGAAAGGGCAGAGCCCCTGTTCAAGTTTCAGAGGTCATAAAGCAAGTCACAGGAACGAAGGAGAAATCTTGTCCCTCCCCACAGAGAGATTTTTAACCACCTCCTCCACCAGGGTTAGAAGAGGTCCCTTATTCTACCAAAACCAGATCCAAGAAATGGAAGAAGCTACACTTCTCGTCTTCTCCTGCAACTGCCAATGACAAGGGAAGAAGACCTTTCACAAGATCATCTGTTCCCAAAGAGTTTTTTTAAGAACAGTGCCCATCAGAGATCCCTGTACTAAAGAAGAAGGGTAAAGGCATTAAAAATCCTGTGGAAAGGAGGTTTACGAAGCAGACAAGGAAATTCCCATGAAGGTGGAAAAGGAGACCGAGAAAAATCCTGTTGAGACTATGCATGTCACTACTCCACCTAACAGTCAGACATTCAAAATATTGATCAAGAAACTTAGGGATGCAAGAAAAGAGGTGGCTCAGTTGAAAATATAATCCATATCTCACAGGGTGAAAATGAAAGAGCTCATGGATGGATATAGTCATACCCTTGACCTGGAAATGTTTGCATCAAGAAAGGCCCAACCCCTTCATAGGTAGATCCAAAACCTTTATAGGCAGAATAGAGGTTTTAAATCTCAGAACAGGAAACTCACGGCAGAGTTGCAACATTTTCAAGATGAAGTAGCTCAAAGAAAACTGCAGGTATTGGTTGAAGATGCTATTGAGAAAGAGACACCAAAAATCAAGGAGAGCACAGCCCCACTAGAAAAACCTGTCATTGCTAAGAAGAAGAAGTCTGCTGTACCAAATGAAGATCCTCCTTCTACAAGAAAGATTGTGAGGTTAAGTGTCAAAGTAACAAAATAGTTGGTGAAAGGTGAGCCCCATTTTTGAGGATGGTTCCTTTTTTGTGAGGGTTAACAAATATTGAAATATTACCTCTGCCACCTATACAGGCTTTTAAGTGTTTGATTCTCAGAGTTTTGGGATTTTTGTGAAGTGATAACTCCCTCAGCAGTAAAATGCAGACATTTTGTAGCGCTTTGGCACTACGGAACAGTCCACTTTGGTATTACACTGGTATGCTACCTATAGTGCTAACAAGTCACCTAAAGATGATGGTTTTGATACTATGCAAAGTCACTACTTTCTCTGCAGATGTTCAAGTTGGAGATGCTGCATTTTTTACAGCGCTACCTAAATTTTGTACACAAACACACAGTGGCAATACCGAAATTCTCTACCTAATATCTGGCAGAGATAGAATTTTCACACAGACGCAACACAATGGCACTACCTAAATTCCCTACCTAATATCTGGAAGAGATGGAATTTGGACACAGACGTAGCATAGTGGCGCTACCTAAATTCGCTACCTAATATTTCGCAAAGACTAGAGTTTGTACAGGGGATAGGAAGGTTTGGCGCTACCTTTTCTACTTATCCAGTTTTGAAGTGCGATACCCATATTTTCTACCCAAAGAAGCTACTAACAGACACCAGGGATCTAGGAGGGCCAAGCTAACAATTTTTTGGATAGCTGATGATGGAGAAGATTGTAGAAACAACAGCTGGCATCATGAGGAAAACCACTTGCTTCTGAAAGACACATGGAAAACAAGGAGTTGCGCAACAAAAGGGAATCAAGTCAGTTGAAGATTGGTTGGATTAGTCACCAACATTTTCCTATTTTATAGCATAGGTTGTTAACCAAGTTGTTAGATGAAATAAATTCTTAGATATTTTCAAGGGAAGGAGGCCAGCTCACACCTCCAGTTGTTGCCTCCCTTTTGTTATAAATAGATAGATCAAATTCTTTAGTAGGTTCGTATGGTTGAGCAAGGCTCCCTTAGAATGTAATATTTTGATGAAGTGACTATGAACTAGCTATGTACTGGACTTAAGACATTTTGGTTAATGGAAATTAGCTTCTCTTTCAGCTTATTTGCTTCTAATGATAAATGTTCATGCTTTGAATGATTCTCATGAATGATTGTGGTGATGTTATGGTGGATGTTTGATCATTATATTATCATGATGTTTATTTAGCTTCCTTAGTTTCCGAGTTCAAGAAGATCTTGTGTTAATGAAATTTCTTTCTTAGGCTTTTTGTAGACCTGATGTTTATAGCAGCCCCTACATTCCTCTCATTCAAGTTTTCTCTCTATTCATACTTACTCCCAATTACTGATTGAAGTTAGCCAAGACCTTGATTGTTGGTGCATGATAGCCCTGTTTTATGAGGTGGAACATTATCATTTTGAGTCTTTTTCCATTTTACCCTTTAAAAAACTCTTTCATTCACATATAACTTGATGGGTACTGGGCTTTCCTTCCAAGCAATCTGAAGGTGATTCCTAGTGCTAACAAACCCAATTCTTTCAAAACTTGTAAGCCCAATATTAGTGCTTCATACTCAGCCATGTTGTTAGTGCATTCAAACGTGAGCTTATATGAGCACACTTTGTGTTTTCTTCAGGGGAGCTTACCCATACACCGGCCCCAACTTCTTCTCTGCTGACTGCACCGTCAAAACTCATGTTCCACACCCTGTTTTCCACTCGGTCTTTTGGGTCGACGTACTCTATTATTTCCCACATGGTTTCCTCATAAGTTGTTATGATGGCTGTCGGTTCTTCCTCTTCGAAACTCAAGTCATTGTAGAATATAGAAGAAACCAGCTCAGTGTCGATGGAGTATATAGGATGATTGTTTGGCTATGTCTTGCTGCTCACAATGTATTTCAACAACACTTCTCTATATAACCTTTTGTCATGGCCAAAAACAGGGATGGTGGCATATGCCATATCCATCTCCAAAGTTCCCTTCAACTTCACAGCCCATGATCTTGATAGCAGCATGCTGAATTTTGGGGGTATGTCCGCAACAACTACATCCATGACCATGTTCTTACCAGGGATTTGAGCCAATGACACAATCACGTCTTTGATAAGGCCCAAACACTTGAATTTTCTCAAATCAAAAGAGAAAAGGTCTTTGTATGGTCTGGTGATATCCAAACCCAGTTCATCCATAATCACCTTTAGCATGAGGTTGTGCGACGCGCCAGAATCTAGCATGGCGTTATGCAGGGTCATATCATGGACTTTCAGACTGACGTAGAATGGAGGGATGTCTTTGGTATCATTTTTCTCTTCAATGCACACACCAAAAATGATAGCTGGGTGATCATATTGAATATTCAGAGTATCGGGTGTCCCCCCCATTTTCATCATTTTAATGATTTGTTCCTGATACTCACCCTTTCTAATAAGTTCATTGAATGGGACATATATTTTTATTTTGGCCATCTCATGTTCAAAATTGAAAGGGGGACATGTTTTCTCTACCTCTTTTCCACTCACCTCCCGATCTGTCTCCGGAGTTTTCTCAGGGAAATCCTCCTTCAACTTAGCCTTCTCTGTCATGTCCTTGGTCGCATTGTCCGACCTTGGTCATCTTGTGGAAGGGATGTCCACTAGAGGCTTCCTAATGGGGTACGTTTTTTGCGACTCAGTAGGTACTTCTTTGCTCCAAAGGTTGTAATTCTTCTGGAACTGCATGATGGTGTTTTGATAGCCTTTCCTAAAATCTTCTATCTCCCAAGACAATGCATCATCTGTTTTGAATATCATATCATCATCAGTCTCCGTCATGAAGTCTTCGTTTTTTCTCATATACCGATCATGCTCGCTCTTTGTCAAGAACATGCATGGGTTTTTGTCATCGCAACAATGCATTTGGTCATTGAACATCTGGTCAAAATCATTGTCTAGGTAGTTATTCTAGAAAGGAGGTATCGTCTGATGGTCACCTTGATCCCTTTTCTCTTTATGTTCCCTCTGTCTGATCTGAGGGATTTGACCCCTTATGAGGTTTTGATTCCTGGCCTGTGGGTCATTCTATTCTCGGGCAGCAGGTCTGTTTCCCATGGACATTCTCTCCATCAACTTCTCCATGGTCCTCATCATCATGTCAAACTTGTCATCTAAGGACCGCAATGTCAATGGCTATGCATCTCCCTGGGGTCTCTTGTTTCCTCGGTTGAACCTCGGTTTTATTTTTCCTGGCGCCATCACATTTACTTCGACTTCGACAACGTTAATCATTATAGCATCTAGAATCATTGATCTTCTTTCTCTCAATAACAGGGATAAATCACTGTCAAAGGAATCAACATACCACAACTGCATAGCATCGGGGGCAACTTGACTTCCACAGGGATTGAGTTGTACACCTTCAAAAAACAGGTTGAGAATTCCTGCACTGTCTTTTCTGGTACTTTCTTCATATTATTGTATTGTGTTAGCAACTGAAAAGGGTTTTTCTTGTCCTCCCATTTATTTAGGAACGATGTTTCGAATGCGGCCAAGTCCTAAATGCTCATGAGCAGGAGGGATTTGAACCATTTTCTTATATCTCTTGAAAGGATCTGCGAAAACAACCTCATTTTTGCATCTGTGTATTCCACCTCTTCCAGGTCGACGAAATCATTAAGCCAGTCTAGGTGCCTGTGAGAGAAAAAATTTCCCTCAACATCATAGAGCCTGATTCTCTGGCTATAATTCTGAGGAAAGTCATGTAATTGGGCTGGCAGGATGAGGGGAGCGAATCTGGTGGCCATAGCCCTAGGAGGATTCAGATTCCGAGGGATATTATTTGATACTAGGGCTTGGAATTTCTTTGGGTCGAAAAAAGTCTCATCCAAACAGGTTTTTGACTTAGACCTGAATAGAGTTTGGTCAAATAATGCGTCAAACTCAAGGTTGTTAATGATCTGTGCACTGTCTTTGGTCAAGGACATGATTCTGTCCAGTTAGTAGAATGGGTTTGGCACTTTCTCTCTAGTCCTGATCCAGGGGGTCATTCGTCTTCAAAGTTACACTAATCCAAGATAAAGAGAAAAATGGTACAATGGCAGCCAGGTTTGGTAAACATTAAGACTTTACCACATTTTAAAAGAGGGTTAATGCATTTTTGGTTATTATCTATGAGTCACATAAGCTAAACTTAACCATATAATATGCTTTTCCACAAGGTGCGAAAGGCTAAA
>ML800404.1:236292-264249 GCA_009831015.1 Picea engelmannii
CAGGATAACATTCACATGAAGTCTGGGCTTTGTTGTGACTTGGATTGTGCAATTAACAATGATATATATAAATGACAAACAATCTTCCCAAATATTGGGATGTTATAGCCTCACAAAAAATGAACCAATGTTTTATTTATATGTTTGGGATACCCATGCAATTGTAAATAAATGATAGAATTCTCTTCAACTTATATCCATTATCATCTATTATAAAAGATTATTATTTGAGTTAATTGTTTTTTGTTTTCCCAACAAATAATTCATGTAGTACTTCAATGCCTAAACTATGATGTACAATTCCTTATCTTATTTGGGTATATTATGATTGCACCAACAAAAGTTTCAAGTTTTATGTCATCCAACTCCTTCATTGTATCAAAGGTTGCACCATTGTGTATCATGCGAAATTTGCTTTGATTTCAAATGAAATTGCAAGTTTCATTAGATTTAATATTGATGAATTACAATTCTTTCAAGTCAAAGCTTCAGTTACTTGGTTTTCAATTGCAATGAATTGAAAGGTTATACTTGACTTTTCTAATGTGCATTGAAGAGACACTTCATTCCTAAACAATTTGCTAACCCCATGAATTACCTTGGTTCAATTAAATTATCTGGGATCAACCAATTTACAATGAATTTTATATTTCTTAGGTCAATACACAATTCACAACCTCTAACTACAAAATCCATACACAACAATAATTTTTTTCCAAGCTCATATTTCTTCATGTTGGCTTGCAATTAATTGTGTTGAAGGGTTGCAAATATCATCTCCAAATGTTTCAAATGATCTTCCCAAATCTTGCTAAAAGTCAAAATATCATCCAAGGAGGCTACAGTAACGAGAAATGTTCTTAAGATATCATCCATCAATCTTAGAAGTGTTGTCATAGTATTGTGTAATATAAATTGCTAATGACTCACTCATGAAATCCATGTGGTTTTTTTAAAGTAATATTCCAAATTATTCTTTGTGTATATTGTCATATTGGTATCCTTACTTCTAATCCAACTTCATGATAACACATGCTTACAATATTTGGTTGATATGTGCTGTTAGTTTCTAATTTGGTCTTGGTTTAGTGAGAAACCCTTATTCTAAACCTTTCTTACCTACACTTCAATTTATGTTTCCAATTGATTTCAATCTTTGTTTTTAGTGTCGTATGGTTTGCATTTCAGTTTTTGAATATTTTATTCAAGTTTGAAATTGAAAGACATGGTTTTAAATGAGGTGTCACCTTATATGTCTGTTTGAACTTCATAAATTCAAATTTTGCTAAGTCATTAATAGCACTACGGGAATAAGGATATTCCCATAGCACCAAAATTATCGTGCCTTGATACGCGCCTGTCATCCAGATTTCATTATGATGACACGAATCATGGTCTGAGAGTTCGCATGTGTCCACAATAACTTGGAATCATTTACTGATTCAAACCGTTTCATAATCCGATTGCTTTGTACCCACGAAGGTCTCATTTTAAAATCGCCCAATTCTCAATGATCATTATATTATACCTGTCTGATTTTGATGAATTTAGGAACAGGTATTTTCTTAGAGGAACGTTATACACTAACAGATTGCAGGTGGAAAATTCAGAACCCGAGGGTGCTAGTTACAGAAGCCTTGGAGCTGGTTCATGCAATCTTCAAACAAGCAGCGCACAAGTCAAGCCAAAGACTAGCACCACACCAAGCCACAACAAGGAGGAGTTATCCTGGTTGAAGACAATTTGTCTTATCAACAAAGATCGCTTCCATCTATTCTCGAAGAATTAGTTTTTTTTAAACAGAAGTCATTGCCATCTGCTCCGATAATTGGCATTCATCATGAAGGTGAAATATTGCTTCTGGTTGAAACATGTCCACAATACCATCAACAACAACGTCCAAGACAAATCAAGTCATCATGAGAGATCAAACACACAGAATGCCCAATTTCATGGAGAATACAGAGTGAACATTCGGGCATTGTGGTTATTGACAACATGGGAACATAGTACAAAGGGTTTCCATTACCCAGTTCTCAAGCTCAAAATCCAAATCATAGTCGGTTCCAGGTTCTGTGAAAGTTAAAATGGGTCTGACATCATGGAAAACCCCGTGGTAATTACCACTGCATAGCACATTGTATAAGATGACCAATAGATGAACAAGCAAAATTGCCAAGAAGAATTGCGAGAAAACTTTTGCATCTCCTGTATCATCTACTCAACAATCGGAGCGCGAAGAAGCCTGTCATATGATTGTTTCATACTTGAAGCTACAACCTGCAAATCGTAAGAGGGGGAAAGAATCATGGTTTGTTGTAAGGATTCGATGAAGCAAAGCATCTAGAATCCACCATTGATAACATTTGTTGGGAAAATATGAAGTTTTCTTACTTGCCTCCAGATGATTCCATGATATCTTCATGTCAAGGGGTTTTCAGGGTTTTATCAAATTTGAAAAAATGGAAACATGATGAGAAAACCCTCATGGAACAGAGATACTTCCCCCTGGCATCATTATCTTAGGGATAGATTTGTATCTTTGCAGATTGTGGGGCTTTGTCTGCCATGACTCCAGAAAGGTGCATCATGCATTATGATGGACCCAAATCATATTCATTTGGTCTGTTGTTAGTTGCATAGGTAGACCGGAAATCAAAAGTGGTCATACAAGTAAACTTTGTTGAAATTATCAGTGAGAGATTTGTGAGAAATGATGGGATAGCTTATGAAATATTTTAGTTGTCATGCAAGTTCATGAGTGGAAAAATTGGAGACCCAAGGGACCTTTTTGTGAAGCACATTTTAAAGGCATTATGTTCAATTTGACACTTAATAGAAAAGGCATATGGATGGTTAGACCCTCTTTTTCTACTCTGTTATTTCTTTATTCATGCTTGAATTCATATTCAGATTGCAATGCTTTTGATTCTTGACTGTTAATTTATACAGTGAAAATTTTACTGTAAAGATTATTTTTCAAGTTTGATATCAAGCTGAACATCTTGTTTCTTTATGATATTTTGAGGCAAGAATTCTGGTGAAGTTGACAAATTGAAGGCTTCACCTTCCTTTTTCTTAATTGGTTTAATCCATCTTTGTGTTTACCTATTATTCAGTCAATGGGATATTTTTTGTTTTAATCTTGTTTTTCATATTGTGTTGTTACCTTGAAACCAGTTTCAAATCACCTTACTCAAAAAACCCAATCATAAAACCCTCAAAACACTTTTGCAATAAATCAATGATGCCCTAGCTTTCCCTTAGCAGTCGAGTGCAACTTTAGGGACTAACATGTGTCTTGATTATTTGTAGGAGATATATATATATATATATTACAATATGTTAGAATATTACAATATTACAATGTAATAGTAATTCCATATTACAATGTAATATGGCATTACCATCTTACAATATAATATGGTAATGCCATATTACATTGTAATATGGCATTACCATATTACAATGTAATATGGTAATGCCATATTACAATGTAATATGGCATTACCATATTACATTTTAATATGGCATACAATATGGTATACCATATTACAATGTAATATGGTAATACCATATCTCATGTAATTTTTTTTTTTTTAAACTTAAAGCCATCGTCGCAATATCGAAGAAAGTTCGTCGGAAACAAATCTAATATTTTACCACAACCGTCACTATAGCGACGAAAGTTCGTTGCAATTTGCCATGAATTTTTGTCGCACATACAACATCTGCGTCATAAGTTTGGTTTTGAGATATATTTTCGTCGATATTGCCACGTATTTTCATCGCACGTTGTGACGGTTTTGCGTTGCACATTAAGCATATATGTCGTAAGTTATTGGCTTGGCATAAATGTTCATCACAATTGCGACGAATTTTCATCGTAATTGCCACTTGTTTTCGTTGTTATTGCGACGTAAATGCGTTGTAATTGCAACGATGCATAGGGTTAACCAATATTGAAGGTGGTGACACGTGGAGCGCTTATTGCGTCGATATTTCCATGCACACGTGGATCGTGGATATAGCGACGAAATTATTCCAACGAAAAAAAATCTCGGCTTTCGTGGAAATTGCGATGGATAAGTGTGGCAATATCAACAAAAAACCATCACAAATTTGGTCATATGTACTAGTGCCATCAGTATCTCAAAAAACTTGGTGATGCACTCCAAGATGAAGCACATTCCAATCAAGTATCACTTTCTATGGGAACAGGTTGCAGAAAAGAACATCAGAGTTGAGTATGTGGGCACAAAAGAACAAGTGGAAGATATCTTTACAAAACCACTTCCACAGGAAGCCTTTGAATATCTTCACCAAAGACTTGGAGTTATTTCTACTCCAAAATGAATTCCTTTTGAATGCTTATCTTATATGTATTAGATGTACACGAGGAAGCACCATAAGAGGATAGTTCAGTCAGGGGGCATAGCCCCGGATGGAAAGATATGTTTGCCATTGATGAAAAAGGGGAGAGATTTATTAGATGCAGAAGATGGAAGCAGATTTATCAGATGCAGAGGACAGAGGCATGGTTCCATGGGGAGCATGAGTGATATGATTTCATTATTGCATCATAGTGTTGCCATCAATGCCAAAGTGGGAGATTGTTGATTAAGGTTGGTTGTCATTGATGTCAACCCTTGAAGAAAGCCTCATAGCACAAAGGTTTGGGTAATGGACCCAATATTGTTTGATGTAAATATGACTCATTATTTTTTTGTCATAGTTGATTAGAAGTAAATATGGATGAACTCCAAAGTGGTCCCCTTATGGTGAAAGCCCTCACGGGAAGACGCTTTGCAGAGTAAGAGAACCCGTGCTTAATTATGGAATAATGAGATGAAGGACAATGAATTTGTCAGGGAAACTATCCTACATGGATAGTTCTTGTCATGACATTTTCGGTGGTATGTAGAACGTCACATAACTCCTCATGGTTAGAGAGTTATGACCATGTGAAGTTGGAGAACCTAGGTTTGGGTAATGGACCCAAGTTTGTTTGATGGATAACAGTATGATTTTTTCTATATTTTATCCAGGTGTATATCAATGGCCACCCACCTTTTTCGACTAGCTAAAAACAGTTTTCTGGAAAATTTGGCAATTTACTATGTTTAGCAGGTTTTAACTTTCGGGGCCATTTTGAGGGCCTAAATGAGGGTTTTTTGAGATCGAGGTTCTCAATGATATCCAAAGGCATAATTGATCCCCCAAAATGAATCTCCTTGATGATACCTTTCCAATGAGCTATCATACGCCTAAAATGGAGATCATATGAAAACGTTACGACCCAGAGAAGTTGATGTACTAACTTACCCAAACGAAGCCCACATGACTTTTGGCGCTTCATATCCTAGGGTTAGGTTTTTGGATGTATAGGGATTTTGGAATTCCTATTTATTGTAAAAATGCCTTCAGATCCTCATTGTAATCATGTTCTTGTGAATGCGAGTAGCTGTCACATCTCTTCTCAGAGATAAGCTGCCACCATTCTAGCGAGTCTTTCACTCTGTTTTTTACAGTCTCTGTACATTTCTTTCATTAATAGAAATCATGTATTACTGTATATCTATGTTTATGGTTGCATCTCTGATACATTTATGTTATATTATTGAATATCTGTGATATCTCTGTGCATTTCTTTATTATATCTCCGATCTCATTTCGTGCTGAAAATAAATCCGGATCAATATTTGAAGGTAATACTATTCTATATGGATAGTACATGTCATTCCATTTCTGGTGGTATGTGGAATGTCACATAAATCCTCACGCTTTGAGAGTTATGGCTTTACGAAGTTGGAGGACCCTCATATGTCATCTAGAAGCCCCAATAGGTCAAAGTAGTCAAAGTGGTTTAAGAGATTTTAAAAGGTAAATAATAAAGTGAAGTGATGAGTGTATTATAATTCAAAGTGAATACAAAATAAATTATTTCAATAATAAATTTAATGGAGAAATTAGAAGCGGGTTAACCCTAAAATAAGGAAAGTGGGCTAAGTGACCTAGAAGATGTTTTTAAGGAAGCTACTTGGAGAGTATAAATAAGACGCAAGGCTCTCTCATTTTAATAACACTTGAGAATATTGAATATATATAGGTGTCTGAGGTAACCAAGGATATCTAAGTCGAATTTCTGAGGGAAGGTAATGAAAATAAGGCTGAAATGCAAGGAAGGATAAATTCTTTTGATGGTGCTTTCTAAGGTATGTTATTTACAGGTCATCTCACCATTTTCTCTATAACATTTTTTATATAATGAATCAGACCATGAAATTGCTATGCCATTGAGAAAACATAACCAAGTATCTGTGTTAAAACATTTATCTTGTGGTTCATTTCATTTTGGGATTTACACTCTGTGGAAAATAGGGTTTGTGGCTAGTCCTGAAACTAGTCAAAAACAAGTGTTTCGGGTAAAAGCGTCATAACTTCTTAATAAAATATCCAAATTCAGTGAGACCAAATGTTTTGGTTAGGGTACAATATTTATTTTTCTTTGTAATAGTTTTAGATCAATTCAATGAATATTTTGTGCAAGGCATTCTCTACAAGGTCTCTCTCTAGAATAGGCCAGAATTGAGCAAAGTATGCCATTTTTGCTATAACTCCTTTTCTGAGAGTTTCCAAGTAGTGAAACCTCGAGAAATTACATAAAACATACTAAATAACATTGTGTATCCGTTTCACATCTTTATATATTACAGGTTCAAAGTTATGATTACTTCAAGTTAGGGTTGTTGACTAATCCAAAACTAGGCATGTGAGACTAAAGAAACGTTTGATGAAAATGCTAGTCTCTTGCTATTAAAGTTAAGGAAGGTTTGCAGGAATGTGATGATATACACTAGGTCTATTACAGAGCTACAAATCAGATTTGGATGATGAAATTGATGAGGGATTTTGGTTGAGGTACATGTTGAGTACATGGTTGAGACAAGTAGTTGATGGGTTGGCACATACATGAGGTGTATAATTGATGTGGTGTAGGTTTAAAATGCTATATCTCACAGTGATAGTGTGACAGTGGTTCCATCATTCTAATTCTACTTCAGGGTGGCAGGACGAGGCAAGGACAGGTGGTTGTAGCCACCTTTCTGTTGTAGCCAGAGAACATAGGTGGTTTTAGCCTCCTTTTGGTTGTAGCCAGAGAATTGGGGAGTTGGATCTTCTCTCAAGTTGTATCCTGAGAAACTAGGGGGTTGGAGCCTCCTTCGAGTTGCAGCTGGAAAACAAAGGAAGTTGGTGCTTCCAATGAATGTAATTCTTCAAGACATATAAGAAAAAGCATTCTGTGGTTTTCTTCCGATTTGGGTTTCCACGTAAAACACTAGTGTACTGTGTATGTGTGTGTGTTTATTTCTTACTGCTCATTATTGGATAATAATTCTACATTGATATAACATTTGAAGAAAAAGGATTATTATTACGCTATTACTGATTCACCCCCCTCTCAGTAATCCAACAAATCTACTCAGGCAAAGCTATCTAATGAGCAAACCCTACTAAGCAACTTGAAACTAGGTAACCTAAGTACTTTTGGGCCAAGGATCGATGGATAGTCCTAATAAAATCAAGTCAAAAACCCTATTCAAAGAAAACTAGTTTTACAATAAGCAAAGGCAAACTACTAAGCATAATAATGAGCAACTAACAAAAGAAAACTATTTTAACTTGCCAACCTACATTAAATGAGCAACTATCCTATGAAAGAAAATAAATAAACAAGTAATCAAAGACACCTAACTAACCTATTAAATAAAATAGACAAGTAAGAAAAGAAACCTAACTAACCTACTAAAGCAACAGACAAGTAAGTAAAGACACCTAACTAACCTACTAAAGCATAAGATGACCATCTAACCTACTAAAGGAAATAGACATGTAAGCAAAGACAACTAACTACTGGAAGCAATCGAAGTAAAACTTCTCATTGAACAACTATCTATCCTAAGAGGCAAGTGGACTAAATGATTAATGCAAAACTATTTCTAATGCATGAAAGGAAATCTAAGAGGCAACTCGACTAAATGCTCAATGCAAAACTATCTCTAATGCATGAAAGGAAATATATTTTATTGAAAGCAAGGAGAACTACCAACTAATGCTTAATCTATGATAAGAAAGCCACTATGTAATCTATCAAAGAAAAGTCTATCTATCCTACAACAACAACAAAACTATTTCCTAAGCTATGAAAGCAAGAAACTATATCTATGAAAGAAGGAAAACTATCTCTTTTAACCTATGAAAGCAAGAAAACTATTCTGATCTACAAAAGAAAAAAACTATCTTTTAACCTATGACAATTCAAATATAATGTTGGTGGTTGTTTGAATGTCTTCGGTGTCGGATTATATCCCGATGACACTTGACAACAAAGGACAATTCCAGTGGTATAAGCTCAACACTAATCTCAATGGCAAAGTGAAAGGTATGGATTAAACAATCCAATAAGAGTTTAGCCATGACAAAACAATATTAAATACCATGCATATTCATATATGAACCATCAACAACATAACGAGATCATCATTGTACTTATACACTATGTAAACAAAACTAGATTCAACCATTAACTAAGAAATATAATTGCAATTTAATTCTAGGAAAGGAAATTACGTAAAATGAAACTATGTTATGTATATTCTAACAATTCAAACTGCAATAAGGAAATGATTAAAAACAGAAATTAAACTAACAATCTACATTAACAAACAATTAATTAAATAAGATATATATAAAACTAAAATAAGCAAGCTATAATTAAAAACTGGAATTAATTCTATCCATCCATCAATTCCCTGTCAAAGAAAACCGAAATCAAAACTCAGTTCTATTCTAATTAAAACTCTGTTTTAAACTTGACTATAAAATCATAAAAGAAAGCATAATCTAACATCTAATCGAACACAGGGTTAGTATAGAGACTTGCAAGTCTATTCCTAATCTACAAAATCAATGCATGTTAACACATCTCATCATTCTAACCTGCAAAAGAGAAGCAAAACAATTAAGCTACAACAAACTAATCAACTCAATAAAAATATGCATGTACAGGAAAATAAAGAGAGCAATTAAATTATGGAATGCATGAACAACACACTGATAGTCACCAGACTACTGGTGGGTCCCCCAACAAGTTGTGGTCACTCTCTAAAAGCACACCACGAACTCAGCAGGTTGAATTCACCATAAAAATCCAAAAACCCAGTTCTGGCATAATCTGGCAATGTAAAAACTCAAAACAGAATAAAAACATATTTGTTCCTATCACATTGATGTATCTGATGCTTAACTTATGTCTGACCATCCTAGTGGTATTTATAAGCTTACATACCAAGTGGTCGACCACGGGAGGGTCAAACCACTTCTAAATTCGGGAAATTACAATAAATGATGCCCTAACTGATAAAATGGAGTGAGCCAATAATTGCCCTCTTGAACAACTGAAATTGAGTTGTCGGGAGCTTAGTAGCTGGAGGAGGCAAGGATAAACAAAAACCACGTGCCCAATTTTCCCATCACTAGCTGACAATGCCATAACCACCAAGTCGCCTTCCATTTTCGTGCAATATGAAGTGTTGGACATAGTGTCGTATTGAGTGTCGAAATGAGTGCCAGAATGAGTGTCGGATCAAGTGCTGGAACCAGAAATGTAGTGCGTGTTTTCCCTGTAACACCAGAAAAACATGAATTATCTCTTCGAAATCATAAAACATGATGAATTATACTTGATATAATCATTAAACATGAATTATACGTACTTTATTTCGATCATACCATTTTATCATGAAATTATTCAAAAATCTCCTTTAAAATATGAAAAACACATATGTACATGCGACAAAAGTGTATAATAACCGTCATAAAAGTGATCATATCTCGGGCACAACAATAGGGAAAAAGAGAGATGAGCATGAAGGACAGGTGGAGGATCATGCATCTAGCCATGTGGAGGAGGTGCATGTGGAGGAAAACAAAACAAAAAACTATGATACACCATTAGAGACAACCGATGAGGCTGCTGACACTAGTGTGTTGGGTGGGAAAGATGAGGATGCAACATATTTCCCTGCTTATGATGACTATGAGAAAAATTTATAATCAACCGATGTTGAGGATTCAACATCTCTCCTTGTGTATGATGGTTATGATTAGGGAGGTTAAAGTGTGATAACACCTACGTATGATGAGTATTCAACACCATATCCCCTTTATGACATGTATGATGATGTAGGCATGATTGTACTAGAATATGACAAAGGCTGGGAGCTATGCATGGAAAGTGACAACAAAGGGGATGAATTGGTAGATGCAATATTGTATGAGGATGATAGTTCACATGAGTCCCATATGTTAGCATTGAGAGTCACCCTCAAATTACAGGAAGATAAGCCTAGTGCCCATCAAAATGTTTGTGGAGGTAGGTTTTATGAATGGAGGTCAAATGGACAAAACTCAGTACAAGAATGTTTTAACAAAGAAATTGGACAAGAAATGCATAGGGAAATGAGGTCCTCATTAACTTCAGTCAGTGGTTTAAGGTTAAAGGTGAGCAGAGGGAAGACTTAGTGAGAAAGGTGAACAATTATACCATGGGAATCTATTTATAATCAATTCAATTCACGACTGCCAGGAGTGTGATCTGGTCATTCCATTCAAATCCTTTTGTCTGCACCTCCTTTTGTTAGAATGTGCGTGTTTCCTTCTGTCAGAGGCAAGATCAGGTTAGTATGGGCCTATAATAAGAAACCATCCATCGTGGTACCTCAGGCTAACAACTCTGTCTCCTCAACCATATTTTTCCTGCTTTCTATTTATGGACTGAGCTGAGGTTTCAGCTACCGGTCCTTTTTCATTAAATGAATCTCCCTCGGGATTGGAGCATGGCTGGATGATTAGCGAGTGACCACCTGTCGTTTCTAGATAAGAAACCATATGCGCATGTGATTTTGGGGATGCGGGGAGCAGTTTAGGCCCACACTACTTTTGGGCCCAAAATGCACTGCTTCTCACCACGTAGCCACCCCGCTAAACTGTGGTTAGAATTTCGACCCGCTCAAGGCCTTTTAACACCCGAGCATGTTGCAGCCCTGAAATTATTTGAGGTTGTTGATCTGAATGAGACCATATATCTGGGCACGCCAGCTATTTTAGCGCCCTCGCCAAAGATTTATCCGCCTACCAACTATGGAATCCTTCCAATCGCGTTTAGAGGCGACGCTAAAATGAACTGCACCAGGGGGAATCTTTGTTGTTGAAAACTGCACCTTCCTGCTTGCCTGCGTTCATGGCTGTCACTCATGACTATGTAAAACTTTATGTGATAACATTTGGCTCCATAGGGGATGAAATTCTCCCTGTGAGCTGCCAAGAATGCACAGTTCTAGTGCCTTATCCTTTGGGTCATGGAGTCTCTTATTCAAACAAAAATAAAAAGGAAGTGGTAATTACAATGGTGGAAATCCAATCATGGCTTAAGAAAAATATTTTTTCAGAAAGTGCCCATTGAGAAGGCCAACACAACCTTCAGAATCCTCCAAGATCTACAACTTATAGGTGTTATTTGAAAATACTTCAGAAATCTTGAAAGGACCAATCCATAAGGCTTCAAATTTTCCATGTGTGTGTCTGTCTTGGTTGAGGGCATCCCACTTGAACACCAGATCCCCCAGCTAAAAATATTCCTTGCTTTCCCTCTTGTCCAAGGCTCGTTTTATTTTCTGCTGGTGATCCTGAGCTTTATCAAGTAGTTTCTCCCTAGCATGTTGTACTTCTACCAACTGTTGTATCCTCCTGACCATATCATCAAGTTCTTCTTGGTAGTCCTGGAGGAATTTTTCCACAGGTAAGGAAAGATGAGTAGTAAAAATAACCTCAACCCCATATACAAGATGAAAAGGGGAATCACCCAATGACCTTTTTTTTGTGACTCTATCAACCTATAATGAAAATTTCATCTTTGAGTCCCATGCTTTTTTGTTGTCTTCTAACAATTTCCTGATAATCTTTATGAGGTTTTTGTTAGAGGACTCTGCTAAACCATTTCCCTTTATGAGGTTTTTGTTAGAGGACTCTGATAATCCATTGTAGTAAAGAGTAGAATGGA
Source organism: Picea engelmannii (assembly GCA_009831015.1). Taxonomy (NCBI): domain Eukaryota; kingdom Viridiplantae; phylum Streptophyta; class Pinopsida; order Pinales; family Pinaceae; genus Picea; species Picea engelmannii. The sequence goes on from ML800404.1 coordinate 248,414, forward strand.
TTAATGTAATCCCATACAGTTCACAGAACTTGATCAATGGTTCAGCTTTGAAGGAGGCAACATTGTCTGTAACAATCCTACTTTGACAACCAAATCTGGACATGATATCTTCAAGGAAGCTAATGATTACCCTGTGGGAGGCATTCCTTGTAGGGATGGATTCTATCCATTTGGTGAAATAATCAGTGGTAGTCAAAATCCACTTGTGTTGGTCACTTGAGGCTAGGTGGATTTATCCAATGAAGTCAAGACCCGACTGTTGAAATGGTCTAGAAACCATTACAGGTTTCAAAGGAAAATATTTGAGCTGTTGTTTTCCTAGAAAACTTTTGGCATTTGACACAAGCCCTAATATTTGCACAAACATTAGTAAAAATGTTGGGCCAAAAATACCCGAATCTGAGTATCTTATAAGCTGTAGTCCTCTAGAAATGATGTCCCCCACATGAGTTGTCATGAAAGTCAGCTATGGCCCTTTGGGCCTCCTGTGGGTCTAGACATCTCAACAGAACTCCTAGAGGATCCTTCCAATACAAAACCTGATCAAGGAGACAATATTTGATTGCTTTGAGTTTCAAATCTCTCACCTTGTTTTTTTCCAAGCCATCAGGAGGTCACAACTTCTGTAGAAAATATATGATGTCTTTATACCAAGTGCATTCTGCCAAGTTGAGGCTGACATGAGAGTTTTTATCAACAATCTCAGATTGCTAATTTTATGATTTTATGTTCATTAAATTAACCCCCAAAACCTTGCAGTTTGATTCAACCAACAACCTGGCCAAACCTTGGCCTTTTACAAATTTAGTGGGCTTTATTTCTAGGTCAAATTCCATAATTTTAGAAATCCATTTGCTTCTCTTCCCATCTATGTTAGGCTGGATCAATATCTCTTTCACTGAGGTTGAAAGGACATATGCAACAATATTTTAATGCAAGACATAGATTCTTAAAGATTTGAGGGCTTTGACCAAATCATATGCCTGCTTCTCCATGATATCATATCTCATTTCTGCATCCCTCAAGGATCTACTGAAAAAGGAAATAAGTTGCTCTAATCCCTCTATATTTTTCTGTAGCAAAAGAACAACCAATGTATCATATGAGGCAAAAGAAAATATCATAAATTCCTTAGAATATTCAGGGTTGCTGAGCACATGTTCTTCAGTCAAATCCCTTTTGATTTGGCCAAAATAATTTCTGGACTCATCAATCCACTTCACCTCACTTCCCTTTCTAAGAATGGATGTTATGTGTTTAACCAACTCAACAAAATTAGAGATGAATCTTCTAAAAAAAATGATTTTACCCAAGAAATATTTAACCTCTTTCTTGGATATGGGAAAATATAAGGACCGAATGGCCTCTACTCTGCTTGGATCAATTCTTACCCCTTCTGCTGACATGATATGCCCTAATAATTTGCCTTCCTCCATAGAAAACAAATATTTTTTTGGATTGAGAGAGAGATCAAACCTTCTGCACTTCAGGAGGACCTTCTTCAAATGATGACAATTCTCTCTGTCAGACTCTGAGAACACTGTAATGTCATCCAAGTACATGACTACAAATTTGTCTTTCTCCCCAATAAAGGAAATGTACATGGCTTGCTGGAAGGTTTCTTCTGCATTCATCAATCCAAAGGGCATTTTAGCATACATGAATGTGCCCCAAGGAGTAGTGAAGGATGTTTTTTCTCTATCTTCAGGAAGGACATAGATTTGATTGTAGCCAGAAAATCCATCAATCATGGACAACCTAGATGAACTGGTCACTCTTTGCAAAACGTGCTCCATCTTTGGCAAGGGATAGTTATCCTTTTTGGATATTCTATTCAAATTTTTGAAATAAACACACAATTTGATTTCCCCATTTTTCTTCCTCACAGGCACCAAGTTAGCCACCCAATATGAATATCTCAAAGGAATGTCGATCTGGGCATCCAACAAATTTTTCACTTCTTTTTCCATAATAGGAAACAACATGGGATTTATCTGCTTGAGTTTCTGCCTGAAAGGTTTGGCCTCTTCTTTCAAATGGATTTTGTGTTCCATGATGTTTGTGTCATATGCCCTTAAGTCTTCATATTTCCAATGTAATAGATCAACAAAATCCTTCAAAATCTTGACATGCTCAACCCTTTGTTCCTTTGATAAGATACTAGACAATTTAACATACTTTGGTTCTTCCTCCGTTCCCAAATTGTATTCAGTCACATCAACATTTTTAGTCGAACCTTTAACCTTTACAACAACATCATTTCTGTCAAACAATCTCTCCAAAGGGACTAGTCCCTTTGGAATATGGTTACTAGGCAACTGAACAATATGATGGTCAACAATTTTACCAAGAAAAACATCAGCATGAGGGATTTCTTCAGTATCATGATCTTAATCAATATGTAAAGCATAAAATTCATCCACAGTATCAAGAAATCTTTTTATCTCAAGATCATCCTAAAAATTCTTCCAATGTTTGACATTGTCAGGTATAGAGGGTCTATACTTTACTTCCACAACATACTTGAGTTTGGGGGGGAAAGGAACCCTAGAATTACTTGATGAGACAACCAAGGAATCTGCCACAGTGTTCTCCTCTCTTGGAACAAATGATATATTAAAATACAAGAATAAACTATTAACAAGATCTCAGACTTCATTTCTATAAGCCCTTAAACTGGGGTGCTTAGCTTGATACAAATTTTTGACTTGATGAAAAATTAACTCAACATCTCCAAACAATGCTAGCTCCTCAATCTTCATGTCTTTGGAAGCTCTCAAACCCAAAACAAGCCTCATATTCTTCCACATTTTTTTTTTTTTTCAAATTCAAGATTATAAAACAGAGATATGGTCTCTTGGGTAGGGGAAATGAACACTACCCTAACGCCAGCCCTTTCCTGAGAAGAGGCTCCATCAAAAAACATTTTCCAAACAAAGGTATTGGGAGGAGGGTCTTCACAAGAGGTGATGGGCTACTTTCTGATTTCAATAGGTGTTTGAGGAGCATCAATGAGATGTAACATACTAGTTCCTAAATCAGTATCTATTGCAAAAATGGGGTGGTTTGTCAGATTTGCATCATCGCTGCTAATGTAAGCAAGTTGTGCTTCCCTATAAAGCCTTCTATGTTCCCCCCCAAACATATGAATGGTGGCATATGAAATATCCATCTGCAAAGTCCCTCCTAGTATTTTGATCCAAGATCTAGAAAAGAGCATCCCAAACTTAGGGGGAACATCAGCCACCACAATATTCATGACCACACTTTTCATTGGCAATTAGAACAAGGAAACAACCAGGTCTTTAATAACCCCGAGGCACTTTGCCTTCCTAGAATCAAATTAGTACAGGTCATGGTAGTTTTTTGTAACCTCCAACCCAAGCTCATCCATGAAAGTCTTAGGCATGAGATTGTGAGATTCCCCTGAATCCATCAAGAAGTTGTGCAACACTTTATCATGAATGTTTAATGATGTATAGAAAGGAGGGGAGGAGTCATCTCTATCCTCTACCAAAGGCCCTAGTATGAAAGATGGTTTTTCATCTTGGAGTTTGACTGAGTCTGTGGGATGATATGAAGGTTCAGGATGCAACATTTTGGAAAGGTACCTTTTTAAATCGTCATTCTTAACTAGCTCTAAAAACGGTACAAGGATTTTAATATTTTGAATCTCATTCTCAAAGCTAAAAGAGGAGGGAGGATTCAAAATCTCCGCCACTTTTTGGATAGGGATATTAACCACTTCCTGGGGGTTTTGTGCCTCTTTTTATTTGCTTCTAGAAGCCACATCCTTAGCATGATTCACTGTTCTAGTAGGTTGATCAGGAATGTTAGTCTCTCCCTCTTTGTTCTTCGACCTTATGTTGTATCTATTTGAATTGCCACTGGTCCTTTTCCCTTTTCTCAACTCATTTAGTTGGATTCCCATGAGAACCTCTTCATAAGAAGATTGGGTTAAATGAGGAGATGAAGAGGTGTCATGAAGACAATGGATTTCAGGATCTACATCTTCTTCCTCCCCTTCTTCATCAGTAACAAGGTTATTTTGGAGAGGGGCTTGGATTTTTTGATCATCCCTATCCCTATTTCTTTGATCTCTTTGTAGGATTTGAGGGGCATTATTGAGTCTTTTGAAGTTACCCCTATTATCACCATTCTGGGGGTTCCTATAGCTCTGCCTTCCTTCAAATTTCAATTTCTCAATCTCTACAGATAGTGATTTTACTAGTTTTTTCAACTCATCCACTTGAGGGTAGGCAGCAGAAGAATAAGAGGTTGAAGTTTTAGAACTACATCTTCTTTTGTCTCTATCATATTTACTCCTAATCTTGTTAGATGCCAATATATTAGACTCTACTTCAAGGGCTGCATCTTGCATATGAGCTAAAGAGGTATCTCTTCTTTCTCTCAACAGGAGGCAAAACTCAGGGTCAAAAGCGCTAGCATAAGTAATCTTGGCAGAGGTTTCTATAGGATTTATTTCAGTGGGAATATTATTGTACATCTTGTTAAACCTCTTTGATAATTCTGAAACAGATTCCCCCTCTTTCCTCTTAAGTGCCCAAATTCTGTAATATAATAAAGAAAATATTTTTTATCCCCCCAATGTTCTAAGAATGAATCATCCAGAGCCTCAATCCCATCAATAGATCCAGGAGTTAAGCCCCTAAACCATTTCCTACTCTCACCATCAAGGCTCTATACAAAAAATCTCATCCACACATATTCATTTTCAATGTTATGATTTTCTGCATAACTATAAAAAGTTGAAAGGTGTTCTTCTGCAGTTATGCCTTCCTCCCCTGTGAACTTGGGCATGTACTTAAGGTAGTCTCCAGTTGGGAGAGAATTCATAGGCTGAGGTAAAACAAGAGGGACATATCTCGTAGCCACTATGGCATCCATTCAGTTTCTAGGAGGATTAGTACCTGCCATTGGGATGTGAATTGTAGGAGAACCAAGGGGAGATGGAGTTTGGACAGGTAGGATTGGAGTTGTGCTTCTAGGGGAAAAGGGAAAAGGTTGAGTGTTAGAGGAGAATAATATGGGGTTCAAAGGAAAATAAGTTTCTCCCTCTTTAGATACAACAAATTTGACAGGAGGAGGAGTATGAAAACCGAAAGTGGGAAACTCTTCTAAGCTCGTGGGTCTAAACCACTTTACAATATCAGGGGAAATAGGGTGTCACAAATTTCTCCTTCTAAATGAAGACTAGAAGGGAAAAAATCAACAAGAAATATTTCAAAATCTAAACTTCTGGGAACTCCAATAGATGATATAAAAGGAGAATTAGATGCAGCTATTGGGGTTTTAAAAGAGGAATCATGTAAATTAACAGAATCACTTGGTACAATAGTTGAAGGCCCTTCTTGAGAGGTATTTCCTTTCTTGATAATATTTTCTAGGTCAGCTTTAGGTGTTTCCATAGGAAACTATGGAGTATACCTCGTGTGTCTTCCTTTGGGAGCCACAACTACAATAGTAGATTCGCCAGGTGCAAGTTGCAATCTTCAAGGTACTGAATTCTGATAAACCTTCAGAATCAAAATTTCTTTATCGTTCAATCCCAGGGAAATTTATTCAATTAATTCCCCGACAACAATGCCAATAATGTTATCACTGAGAGTCACCCTCATATTGTAGGAGGATAAGACCAGTACCCATCAAAATATTTGTGGAGGTAGGTTTTATGAATGGAGGTCAAATGTACAAAACTCAGTACAAGAATGTTTTAACAAAAAAAATGGACAAACAATGCATAGGGAAATTAGGTCCTCATTAACTTCAGTCAGTGGTTTAATTTTAAAGGTGAGTAGAGGGAAGACTTAGCGATAAAGGTGAACAAGTCTGCCACGGGCATCCGACTTTCAAGTAGCTTGGTGAAGAAAAACTTAGGAATAAGAGAACTCTTGGACTTAAGTTTCAGACGCTGAAATATATCCCAGTAGCATAATAATCAAACCTCCATTACTATGTGACTACAACAACTCGTCTGGATTCTCCATGCATGAGAATTTCAGCATAAGAAGAAACAATATAACAAAGAAAATGACTGAAACTGTTCACAACAATACTATAATCAAACCTGCATCACAATATGACTACAACCCTCATTTGGATCCTCCATGCACAAGTGTTGAGCACAGATTAAACAGATTAAAAAATATGATGAAAGAAACTGACTTCTATTAATGCGAAAGTCTCAAGTCTCATACAAAACCAGAGAAAAACTATGTTATCAAAATATTACAAAATAGGGAGCTCTGCTCAACCAATTGACGACCATAACAAAATATTGAAATGATTTATTTATAATCAGATCAGTTCACAACTTCCATGAGTGTGATCTGGTCATTCCATTCAAATCCTTTCATCTGTGCATCCTTCTTTCAGACTATGTGTGTTTCCTCCTGTTAGATGCAAGCTCAGGCCAGTATGGGCCTGGAAGAAGAAACCATCCATTGTGGTACCTCGGGATGGAAACTTTGTCTCCTTGACCATAGTTTTCCTACTTTCTATTTATGGATTGAGATGGGGTTTAAGCTACTAGTCCTTTTCCATTAAATGAATATTCCTCGGGATTTGAGCGCGTCTGGACGGCTAGTGGGTGACCACCTGTTACTGCTGGATAAGACATCATATGCGCATGTGATTTCGGAGACGCGGGGAGTGGTTTAGGCCCACACTGCTTTTGGGCCTGAAATGCACCGCTTCTTGCCATGTATCCACCTCACTAAATCATGGTTAGAATTTCATCCTGCTCAAGGCATTTTAACACCCAAGCATGTTACGACCCCAAAATGATTTGAGGCCATTGATCTGAATGGGACCAGAGATATGGGCGCGCCAACTATTTTAGCGCCCTTGCCAAATATTTATCCACTTTACAACTGTGAAATCCTTCCAACCGCATTTAGAGGCGGTGCTAAACTGAACTACACTTGGGGGGAATATTCGTTGTTGATAACTGCACCTGCCTACTTTCCTGCATTCATGGTTGTCACCCGTGACTATGGAAAACTTTATGTGATAACACCATCACTGCACGATATCATCCAGTGAGTTAGTTGGTCTCTTTTGTGACAACCCATGCCATGTTGATGAAATAACATGGTGTGAATTGGAGAACCAATTATTGGTCACATAGGAGAAAATTGTGAAAGTGTTGATAAGGACAAATGGTGCTCATAAGTTTGTTGAAGACCTTATGTGGAAAAACTAGTTGGAGGAGAGACAAAGGGAATTTGTAGAGGGAGTCAATAGTCCCCAATTATGCATCATCAAAGAAGCACTAGAGAAGGTGAAATCTGATTACTTGCAACTATTCATGGATAGGGGCATATCAAGTACTAAACGTTAAAATTTAACAGTCATCTATATCGATGACTCTCGGAAATTCAGAGTTCCAGAAATTGCAAAATGTTTAAACAACAAAGAAATATGAAGTTTACTTTGGGACTCGCGATTCGGGAAGTTGCGAAGCTCCAGAGTCCTGGAGATATGAATTCCCAAAAACTATTTTAAAATTAATCAGCTGACACATCATATTCCACCTGTATGTGAAGCTCCAGAGTACCAGAGTTCTGAAGCACTCAAAGTTAAAGTGACGATAAGTTGTGATCAATTAAAACAAAACAATAAATTAAAGGTTGATTAATTGCTTCATGAATTCGACCTTCGCAAGATATCTATCATCCCTCATTCAAAAATCCTAAATGTTGAACTACTGAAATAGATTATCTTCATTAGTTACTATCATTAAATGATCCAGGTGGATATTGATGGCAACCCACCTATTCCAACTGGCTCATCTTGATAGTTTTTAGTTCAACATGTTTCTATGTAATGATGTAATTGTGGGTTTTTCACCTTCGGGGTTGTCTTGAATCCCTACACAACATCTAGGTGGATATTGGTGGCCACCCACCTATTTCAGCTGGCTTATTTTGGAATTTTTCATATTAGTACATCTTTTTGTACTTCCAAGGTTGTTTTGGGGCTCTAAACCATGTTTTTTTGGATTTCCACAGTCAAGCTAGTGACAAAGTTAGATTTTGAAGGAATATTGTGTAGTTCTTGAAAATACCTTTCTGAAGGGCTATCACACTCCTAAAACAAAGGTCGTAATCAAAAGTTATGACCTAGGAATGTTGAGGTACCAACTTACCCATCGGGGCCCACACAATGTTTGGTGTTTCATCTCCTAGGGTTAGGTTTTTGGATGTCTAGGGTTTTGGAATTCATGAGTAATGTTAAAAAGGCTGATGGAGCCTCATTTCAATCATTTATTCTCAGACGGATGCAAGTAGCAGCCACATCACTTCTTAGAGATAAATACCACCATTTGAGCAAGTTGTTTCAGTTCTACAGTTTTATAGTTTCAACCTATTTTATTTATTCAATAGAATTTATTGTTCACTGGATATCTGTTCCTGTTCTCCGTATCTCTGTGTTATGGTATTCAATTTTTTATTCATTTCATTCCACTCATAAATCAGTATTAGTGGTATCGTAGCGGTCTTCTCTTCGTTTGTTTTTCTTTGTGCATGTCTGTGACAAGATCTAGGTACAAGAATATGGGACTCGAACCAATCGAGCCTTTGTAATATCGATCGCGCCGAACCCAACCACAACTCATGGGGGACAAGAAGAAACATGATGGAGTAGGAGATACTTTAAAAATGTTTCTCTAGGAATCCCTTGTGTGAAAAAGGAACGATATGATGGACAACTTTGCATAGATCCTTCAGCGGTTGGCCACATGAGACACTTCTTCATCAAGAGGTGACGCAACCCCCTTCAAGGTACAAGTAAATTTTGATATTCCATTATTTGAAGGACTGGTAGATGTGGATGTGGTAGATAAATGGTTTAATCTACTCGAAGGGTATTTTTCGGTCCACAGGGGAAAATATTACTTTTTCACTCCTCAAGGTCGCCCCCCATGTTAAGGACATGTTAAGAAGAAGAGGCAAGAGTTTGGATCTGCAAATTCCTTATAGATGAAGTAGGGAAAATGCGGTCCCAACCCACCAAACAAGGGACAGAGAAAAGATGGTCTCTCTTAGGACAACCAGTCCAAGATGCAACCCAAGAAGGGTAATGAGAAGTTGAATAAGGACACAGGAAAGTGGTGTGAATACCATAAAATCCCTTGGCACAACATCAAAGAATGTGACTCTAAGAAGTCACTAGTGGTCGAGCTAAAAGCTTCCGAATCAGAGGAATATTCAGACTCCGAATCAAATCTAGAAAGTGGGAAGCAAATCATTGATGTTGAACCCAATGCCACTATCTCTACCACCAAAGTCCAACCAAGTGAACCAAAATAACTAAAGGAAGGGGAACACCTCTTTCACTCGCATATGTGGGTAAAGGGGACTTTGATGCATTTCATTTTTTATAATGGAAGGCAACAGAGTTCGTCAAGTGGCTAGACCTGTCGATAACACCGCACCCACAACCCCACACCATCGACTGGATTCTTGAAGGATGAGATCTTTGTGTCAGCCAACAATATCATCTTCCCTACAACATCAAGCCCTTCAAAGACGAGGTATTGTGTGATATTTCTCCCTTTGAATTTTGTGATGTTCTTTTAGTCCAACCATATTTGTGGAAGCGACATGCTTTGTATGAGTCTAGACCCCACAGTGTTATTATTAATTTGGGTAGACAATTGTTAGGATACCAGAGGTAGCACCGCCTACCATTATTTCTTTAATATCTGCTAAGTAATGCAGTAAGGTCATTTCAAAAACCGGGAAGTTCGTCTTTTTTTTTATCCATGCCCGCAGTAAGTAGAAGGTCGTCGCCACATCTGTGACCTCTACACAGAGCCTCTCTTTGCAACAGAATCAAGTGGATGAGATCATGGAAGAGTACATAGACATCTTATTCTCACCCACCAGGGTACCAACACACTGCCAATTCAAGTATCCAATTGATCTAACACCCAGTGCACCACTGCCCCATGGACTAGTATATCATCACTCGCTAATGGAAAATGAAGAAATCAAGTGCCAGATCCAAAAATTGATTCAAAAGGGGCATATCTGACCCAATGCCTCCCCTTGCAGAAGCCTGATTGTGCCAATGCAAAATAAATACGGAACCTGGCAACTCTGCATTGATTACAAAGAATTAAAAAAAATCACATTTAGGAACCAATACCCAATTCCCCGAATTGATGATCTTCTTGACCAACTCAAGGGGGGGAATTTCTTTAGCAAGATTGACCTAAATTCTGTATACCACCAATTTCCCATTGAACCAACTAATGTATGGAATAAAAATTTCAAATATAAAGAAGGTCTCTTTGAATGGATGGTCATGCCCTTTGGATTAAAAAATGCACCAACAACTTTCATGAGATTGATGGATGATGTATTGAGAACCTTCACCAACGCTTTTGTGGTGGTATATCTGGATGACATCCTCATCTTCAGTAGAAATTGGGAGGAGCACATGCAACATATTCAATAGGTTTTGGGCACTCTACGACAGAAAAAGATATGTGCCAACTTAGAAAAATTCTCCTTCGCATGAACAAGGTCCAAATCTTGGTCTACATTGTTGATGAGAATGTGATACATGTGGATCCAATTAATATCCCAGTCATTTGTGACTAGCTAGACCTGACCACACTAACCGAGCTTCAGAGTTTCTTGGGAATTTCCAACTTCTACAGAAGGTTCATGTTGGGATTATTCCATATCGCATGGGCCCTCAGCAATGTAACCAAGGACAGTGGAAAGGAAACATTTGCATGGGGGCAGGAACAACAATAAGCATTTGATGATATGAAGCATCGCTTGTGCTCAGCTCCAGTACTCTCCTTACCCAATCTACAACAACCATTCAAGATTGAGACTGATGCATTTGACTGTGTTGTAGGAACATTTCTCACTCAGCACGATCATCCAATAGCATACCATGGTGAGACACTCTCAGATAATGTCCAGAAATACCCCACATATGAAAAATAAATGTATTCCATTGTGCAAGCCTATCGTCAATGCAAACATTACATTTTGGGAAAGGAGACAATCATCCACACTAATCACAAGCCTCTGCGGTTCATACAGACACAGGGGAAGTTGCTAAACGACCACCATCAAAAGTGGTCCAAATACCTACAACAGTTCCATCTCAACATCAACTATAAAACAGGGAGCACAAATCGTGTCGTTAAATTTCTCAGTCACCCTCTCGTTGTTGCACTCACCACAGTGTTTCATTCCAGTGGATATGAGGCATATGAGTGGCCCCAACTTTATCAGCATGACCCTGACTTCTCCACCACCTATCATCTCTTGGGTACATGCATGAATGTCACCAATTTTCACATCCAGGATGGAATTTTATGCCATCTGGGACGCCTCTATGTTCCCACAAGTGAGTGTGAAAAGATGATTTGGGAGGATCACTACAGTCGGATGGTAGGACATTTTGGCATGGAGAAAAATGTGGTTGTTATACAGAAACATTTTTATTGACCAACACTTCAATAAGACATCAACAAGTATACCATATCTTTCATTGCTTGTTCCATTTCCAATCCAACCATCAAGAATAAAGGATTATAAGGATTATACACCCCTCTTCCTACTCCCGAAAGGCCTTGGGAATCCATATCGATGGATTACATGTTTGGCCTTCTGTCCACCAAGAACAACAATGATTGTGTATTTGTGGTGGTTGATTAGTTTTCGAGGATGGTCATTATCACAACTTGGAAGAAGAGCATCACAGTGGAAGATACTGCCAAGATCTTCTTCGAACCAGTGTGGTTCCATTTTCGGATACCACTGACGGTCACCTAATATCGGGACAATAGGTTCCTCAACACATTTTAGTTGAGTCTCTAGTCACTTCTTAACACCAAGCTCATTAAATCCACTACTTTCCACCCCCAAACTTATTTCGAGATAGACGTTGTCAATCAGATGATTGTGCACATCCTACGCATGTACAACTCTAAGCATCCGCGTAAATGAGATGAGATTCTTCCCTATGTTTAGCACAACTACAACATGGCTCTCCATAGCTCCATCATCCATAGCCCATTTCAAGTGGGGTTGGGATTCCAGCCCTTGGGTCCCATTGATGTTGCACTACCTATTGTAACCACACATGCATAATATTCCCATGTTCAGTCTGAGGCCAACAAAGCCACCAGATCCATTGAGCAAATTTAACACATCCACCAATAGTTCGATGATATTTTGCAGAAATCCAATGCTAAGTACAAAAAACACAACATCTACTTGGTCTAATATGTCGTTAGGTAAAAGTGTGTTTCTTTAGTATGCATTTGTAGTTAGGAAATCTGATGGTCACGATATGTTCCCGACATAGAGTGATCCGACAGTTCATACTCTCCTCGATCTTAACGATCATTGATTCGTGGCTTAATAGCCGATTGGTCCATGATCTCTATTTAAAGAGTATGGAGGGTCATTTTTCTATGATCGATTATGATAAACTCTCTTGTAAAATTTATTTGTAATCTTTTTCTTTTGCATTAATAAACTGTTCCAAGTGGTCGTGTTGGCCGGGGTCGTGGATGTTTCCCCATAGGGGTTTTACCATGTGAAAACATCAATGTGTTGATATTTGATATGGTTATGTGAGTGGTTACTAAATGTGTTCTTCCTCTATTGGAATACCTGTGTTGTCGAACATGGTATCAGAACCTGTTTGAAGACTCGCTCCTGTTGTAGATCGAGATCATGAAGTTGAGTTTCCTTATGTCCATTTTATATAATTTTTGTACATTTCTAGTCCAAGAGGACTATTCCATTGTGTCTAGAGCACTCGTTTCAGTTAGGAACACTTTTCATTTCACTCAAAAAGGTTTCTGTTTTCCCAATATACGGCCATTACAGTCAGATCTAGAGGTATAAATTCTGAATACGCATTTTTTAAATTTTTGTAAAGTATTATTTTGGTTTTATTTCGGTTCGATATTATTTTTTTCCAGGTTGCTAATCTTTTAGATCTACATATTCTCTTTGCCCCTGCACCCTGTTCGATCTTGGAAAATCAGAAACTGATAGGAAAAGGTGCATCTTTCGGGTAAGCTAACCGAGATCTAACCCTTATTGTCATCGAGAAGTGAATTTTTTTCTTGTGTGAAAATATTTTTTTTTTTAGCACACTCTCCAAGGATGTCTTCAACAACAACCACAACAACAATCCTCTTGCCAAACAATACAATATGTTTTGCTAGCCCATTTGGTTAAAAATTGTCTTATTAAGTAAGAGGTCTTGAGTTCATGTCTCTCTTTTGTTACTTTTTTTGAAAAAGTTCATGCTAAAATTGTAAAGTGTATTTCACTTCAAGTATAAAAGTGAATCACTATAAGTAGCTTTAATATTTTATTTTAGAGTTATTTATTTTGCATGAAGTAACTTCATTGTAAAAGTGATCCCCACTTCTCTTTATAAAAATCGGTCACTTCATAAAGCAACTTAGATCACCACGTGGTCCTTTGGTTACCATTTATGCATTTTTTAAAAAGGGCATAACTCTCACATCTGAAGTCCGTTTTAAGTGTATTTTTTTTTAAAACCGCATAAATTTTTGAGATCTTTCCATTCAGATCATCAGTTTCATTTTTCAAATCCATATTATCTACATATTTAATATGGATTTTACAAGTAATCTCTTACTTACCAGCACAAACTACTTCCAATAGAAATTCCATATGGAGGATTTATTAAGAAGTAAAGGCTTGTACCGGATTACCTTGAGAAAGGAAACAACACCCACTGATGCTGATAAGAAATCCAAATGGGATAATAGGAATGAAGAAGAACATGGATTAATCAGAATTTCCATCTCTCTTGATTTAAGGTTTCATCTTCAATCAATTGATAAACCTAAAGAATCTTGGAAAAAAGATTGAATCTGTTTTTGGTAATCACAATATTATTCGAGCACAACAGTTAGAAAATCAAGTACTAACTTTAAGTCCAAGTGATTTTTCTTCCATTGAAGACTATCTATCTAAGTTTAAAATACTCAGAACTTTATGTGAAGAATATAAGATAAAGATAGATGAAGATCATTGCATCTATCTCATTCTCTCTAAGCTATGAAGTGTATATTTTGTGTTTGTATCTACCTTTTATGCCATGCAAGAGGCTCTAGGGTTAGCTGATCAAAAACCCAGTCTTGAGAACTTTTTTGATGTTTTGATTAAAGAGAAAGATAAGCTAGTACAACTTGGTGTGATCATCACTGTAGGTACCTCCAACAAAGCCTTAGTTGTCCATCAGAAAGATAAAGCCAAGAATCCCAAGAAGCAACATCCTCACCACAAAAACAAGCAATATAAGGGTATCAAACCCACTCAGACAACTTTCACTCCTAATGGAGACAAAGGAGAAAAATATAAAAATAAGAAGACTGACAAACATTGTAACTTTTGTGATAAATATGGTCATGATGAGTCCAAATGTTTCAAGAAGATGGAAGCTTTAGAAGTAGTGATGAAGAAGCACAACATCAGTATTGATTCTACTACTTCTTCTTCTTCTCATGGACATGCACTTTCAGCTTCTGATTTCTCCTTCAATACAACTTCTACTTCTACTTCTGATGAGTGGCTTATTGTTCTGGATCATATTATCACGTGGCTAAGGATAGAGACATATTTTCTACTCTAAATAAATGTAACACCAAGAAAATATTTGTTGGTGATGATATATCTCTCAGTGTTGAAGGATCTAGAACAGTTCAAGTAGAAAATGGTAATTTCAATTATGTATTATGTGTTCCAAATATTTCTTGTAACCTTCTATTAGTATATCAAATTACTCATTCAGGTGAAGGTAAAACCGTAGAGTTTTCACCTCACCAAGTTCTAATCAAGGATCTAAAAGATCCTAATCATGTTCGTGCAACTGGAATTGCTGATGATATTACCAGGTTGTACAAGTTTGACAACTTTGGGTCATCATCTTTTTCATCAGTTTTTGTTTCTCATAGCGATGACTTGAGCAAACTTTGGCATGAGCAGTTTGGTCATCTAAACTATCGCTCATTGCAACAACTATGTAATCAACTGATGGTGATTGGTCTTCCTCTTCTTTCATGCAAAGATGGTTTTTGTGTCGGTTGTGTTCTCGGAAAACATCATTGGGACAATTTTGAGAAACGTGCCTCTTGGCACGCCTTAGGTCCTTTGCAGCTTGTTCACAGTGATTTGTATGGTCCACCTTCTTCTCCTTCTTTTTCTAGGTGCAAGTATTTCTTAACTTTCATTGATGAATTTTATAGATGTACTTGGGTTTACTTCTTAAAACTTAAGAGCAAAGTTTTTGACAAGTTTTTGGCCTACAAGGCCCTTGTAGAAAAGCAATCTGGACATCAAATTCAAAGGTTAAGAACAAATAATGGAGGCAAATATGTGAAAAATAATTTTACAAGTTACTGCACTACACAAGGAATCCAAATGCAAAAAACTATTCCTTATACACCACAACAAAGTGGTGTTGCTCATAGAAAGAACCACACATTAAAATAAATAGCTAATTGTATTATCCAATCTAAGGGATTAAGTCTAAAGTATTGGGCGGAAGCCATCAACTGTGCAAATTACATAGTAAATCACACTCCCATAAAGGCTCTTAAAAATATAAAACTGGAAGAAGCTTGGAATAAAATTAAACAAGATGCAGGTCGCTTCTGTGTATTTGGCAGTATAACATGGGCTCACCTTCCTGATGAGAAAAGGAAAGCATTGTAGCCTAAAAGTGAGAAGTGTATACTTGTTGGTTATTCTGAAGATGTCAAAGGTTACAGACTTCTTCAACCACATTTT
>ML800404.1:285116-299312 GCA_009831015.1 Picea engelmannii
TTTTCCTGAGAAAGGTTACACTTATCAGTTTCCAAAAATCATATTTTAAAGATAGTTCGCAGGCTGCATATATACTCTCCTGCGAGAATGCTTAATTCTCGCAGGCCACTCTCATTTGGGGTGCGAACTTCTCGCACTGTATTCAAGGCTAGGGTGTGAACATGATATTAAAGAAGGAAAATGGATAAGTTCTCGATCCTTCTAGAAGGGAATCTTCTAGAAGGATGAGTTGGTTTTCGAATGGTTGGCAAGATACTGACTTTCCAGATATATTGGGATCATTCCCTATCCAAGTAACTAATATATCTTCTCCTATATATTGAGGAGATGGCTCATGGAAAAGGTTAAGCATAAGAAAGCTAGCAAGAGATTGATTGGAGAATTATTAGAAGCCTGTATGGAGAACTGATGCTACAGCAGCAAGAGACTACAGCAAGGTCATCACAAGTGGTTGATTTTCTTCATGCATGAGAAAGTGTGTGTGTCAGAGCTAGAAGCCATCGAAAGGAGACCTACGAAATCAAGGCTCAGGTTGTAAGTTTCTCTTTCAATTAATCAATACAGTAATATGTCCCTTTCCCATAAAGATGATGTCACTTTATTACATGATTCCTTGATCACATGTATAGACTAGCTATTGAATATATTAATCTGCCTTTACCTTGATTGGTTTGTTCTGTCATGATCTGAATGGAGCAAGAGCATTGGAGTAAAGCTTGGAACAACAGAGACTTAGGAAAGCGTTCATAAGGTATGTCCATATTCCTTTATCTCTTAGTTCATTCAATAGATTAGATCTAGGGAAAGAGTAGTATTTTGTCCTGTTTTGTTCTAGATCCAGGTGGATCTAGGGAGATCGGTTCGTGTCCACACTTACGAATTAATCCATAAACACATACCCACTCACATGTCCTATCATTTTTTTTTATTTTGAGAGCGTTTCCCACTCGGCAGGCATTTCTGTAGCACATGTCATGTTTATCATTCATCCACTCCAAGTCATGATTTCCACAACTGATACCTTAACCCTTGTTTTTAGTGCCAGGAGTTGGTTGAAATACTTTCAAAAGATCTTGCATTTATGATCCTTGGTAACAGTTTCTAAATTTGAAAAGTTCAGCAGTGATGCGCTGCGTAAGTTTTCCAGTTCAGATCAGACGATCGCATGTCCACTAAATCCAATGCTGTGAGATATTTCAGGGATGAAGTTTCCTCAATCTCATCTTAAGATCACGCTGAGGAGCTCAATAGTTGTCGACTTCACAGGTATCCTGTGCAACCTCCTTCGCATATTAATTTTCATAGGATATTTGTGCTCGAGTTTCGGTTTTCTAAGCTTGTAGGGTAGTATGGGAGCCATATTTGCATTCCTGTAAACATCTTCACTCGTATCCATAGTTTGATTATTGTTGTTTTTCATAGCCTCTGAAAGTCACAGGCCTAAAATAGCGTATCCTCTATGTATGCATTGTGCTATGTAGAGGCACTTCTCAAACCTCTATGATTATCCTTTCCTTCTTTTCATCCTATACGAAGAGTCATTTCGGAATTACTTCCTCATAGTCTACACTCTGAAACCCTGTATAAGCCTGAAGGTCCATTTCTCATAGCCAAGTTCATTTTCTAAGAACTGTTAATTTGGAGGGCCATCCTTGTGCATTTGAGACTTGAATTGAAGTTTTCTGGTCAATAGTATCCCTTACATCCTCTTAAGAACCAACTTTTTGAGTCATGGAGGCCCCTCATTCGAAGAAAGCACACAAAGGTGGTAAGATAGTTCGAATAGAACCTATGGACATGCACCTTTTTGACACAAAACCCATGGCAAGGGAAATGTTTCAAAGAACATGATGCCTCTCTTTCTGCCAGAACATGCAGAGAGGCCACTCAGAAGTAGCAAAAAAATTTGCACTAAATTTTGATGGCAAGAAAACCAGAGTTGGAGATTTGGAATTTGAGGTGACTGAAGCCTCCATCTCAGCTGCAACAGAGATCCCCATTTCAGGAGAAAATTGGTTCAAGGCCATGGTATTGATTTCACCTTTCATTAAAGATATTTTCAAGCCTGAATACCAAGCCAATGATTTATCTAAGAGTGTGCCAAGGAATCAGTTGATTGACCAGTTGGACAGAATGTTGAAAATCATACAAAGATATTTTAGTTGTGAAGGGAGATTTAACACCCTGTATCATTACCACATAAGGCTGTTGTTGCATTTTACTGGTAAGGTTCAGATGAATATTCCATATTACCTGCTGAGAAGAATAGGTAAAATGGCAGATAGGGTGCAAGCCAAATCCAAGGATGTGGACTCCAGTCTTTTCCACTTTGGACTTATCAGGATGCTTGTCTCTGAAGAGTTGGGAAAGAAAGAGATCTCCTGGGATAATTTTTTGGTCACTTCTCACTTCAAGGTGGACCCAACACCTACCCCCGAATCATAGATTGCAGGCACTTCATCACCTACCAGTACTAAAACAGGGATCAAAAAAAAGAGAAAGGGTAGAGCCCCTGTTTCACAGATCAATAAGCAGGTCAGAGAAGCTGAGGAGGAAGTTTGTCCTTCCCCATAGAGATATTTCTCACCACCACCTCCACTGGGTTAGAACAAGTTCCATATTATACCAAGGTGACATGAAAAAAAAAAAATCTTCTCTTTCCCTCTCCTCCTCCAGTAGTTGAAATCAAAGGTAAAAGACCTTTCACTAGGTCATCAATTCCTAAGGGGGATTTCAAAGGACAACCTTTACCAGAAACCCCTATACATAAGAACAAAGGGAAAGGCATTGAAAAAGTTGAAGAAGAGAAACAAGAAACCCCATGTACATAAAATCAAGGGTAAAGGTACCAAAAGACCTTTGGAGAGGGAAGATGAAATCCCTCTGAAGGATTGTAAAAAACTTATGAAGAATAAAGGAAAAGGTTTTGAGAAGACTGATGAAACATGCAAGGAAACTCCTGTAGAGATGGAAAAAAAGGATGAGAAGAAGCCTGATGAGACTACACATGTCCCCAACCCCCTTGGAAACTAGACCTACAAAATACTTATTAAGCAGCTTAGGGATGAAAGGAGAGAAATATCTCATCTCAAAGCAGAAGACAAGATCCACTTGGCTCAGATGAATGAGCTCATGATTAGCTACAACCATACCCTGGAATTAGAAAGGTTCGCAGCGATAAAGGCTCTGCCTCTTCGTAAAGAAATGAAGAATATTTACAGACAGAATAGGGGGTTCCAGGCTCAGAACATGAAGCTAAAGGCGGAACTGGAGAATTTCCA
This sequence comes from Picea engelmannii, assembly GCA_009831015.1. Lineage (NCBI taxonomy): Eukaryota > Viridiplantae > Streptophyta > Pinopsida > Pinales > Pinaceae > Picea > Picea engelmannii. The sequence goes on from ML800404.1 coordinate 288,398, forward strand.
AGATGAAGTAACCCAAAAGAATTTACAGGTGTTGGTTGAGGCTGCCATTGAATATGACAAACCAGTAGCTAAGGAGAGCACAACTATATTGAAGAATCCTACCAGTGCTAAGAAGAAGAAGTCTCTGAGTTAGTTGGAGACACTCTTTCCACCAGAAAGAGTGTGAGGCTAAGTGTTAAAATGAAAAAGTAGTTGGTAGTGGTAAACCCCATTTTTTAGAGTTGTTCCTTCTTGGGAAGGTTAACTGATATGCACATACTAAGTTTTTCCACCTATACAGGCTTCTACGTGTTGAGCTATATGAATTTTGGAATTTTTTTCCAAGTGCTAGCTTCACTCAGTGGTAAAAGAACCTAAGTAAATTTATTAGTCATCATGGAAGGACACAAACAACTCTACACACGTTTGGGAGTCAAAGACGCTGCATTTTTGGCATAGCTACCCAAACCCTTATGCATATGAAACGTAGGTGGCATTGTGTAAAGGCGTTGCATAATGTTTTAAAGAATGCAAAATTGTCATACAGGCACTACCTTCTCTCCTTGTTCCAATTTAGGGGGTGCTACACATAATTGATACCCAAGGGAGTAGCCAACAAACACCAAGGATCTAGGAAGACTAAGACAACAGTTTTCGATAAGTTAATGATGGAATAAATGACAGAAGTAGTAGTTGGCATGTATATGACAACTACAAGCTCCAAAGGGACACATGGAAAAACAAGAGCTGAGCAACAAAAGAGGATCAAAGCAGTTATAAGCATGATTGGGTTTAGTCACCAACACTTCCCTGTTTTATAGCATAGGTTGTTATCTTAGTTGTTAGAATAAATAAATGTTTTGAGATTTTTAAGGAAAAGAGGCCAGCTCGTACCTCCAGTTGTTTCCTCCCTTTCTTGTTATAAATAGACAGATGAATTGATTTAACGGGTCGGATGGTAGAGAAAGGCTCCCAAGAAACTGTAATATTTTTGATAAAGTGACTGTGATCTAGTATGTACTGGACTTAAGACTTTTTGACTAATAGAAATCATCTCCTATTTCAGACTATTTGCTTCTAATGCTAAATGTTCATATTTGAATGCTTCATATGGATGACTGTGGTAATGATATGATGGATTTTTGATCATTTTATTGTCATGGTGTTTATTTAGCTCCTTAGTTTCTAATTTCAAGAAGATCTTGTTTTAAGAAACTTTCTTCCTTTGGGCTTTTGTGGACCTGATGTTTGCAGTAGCTCTTACATTCCTCTAATTCAAATCTTCTTTCTATCCACATTTACTCCCAAACTACTGGTTGAAATTAGTCAATACCTTATTTGTTGTTACATGTTAGCCCTGTTTCTGAGCGAGGATATTATCATTTCGAGTTTTTCCATTCAACCTTTCAAACAAAACTCATACTTTCACATATCATTTGATGGGTATTAGGCTTACCTTCCTTGCAATCATAAGGTGACTCCTAGTGCTAACATTTTTGGCACCGTTCCCGAGGAACGATTTGAAGACTTTTCCCTGGGATAGAACGACAATGCTTACTAGCTCTCAAGGTACATTGGGACTTAGTATTTTGAAGATTGCATCTTGCACCTAGAAACTCCATTGATTCATATCTGGCGCCTAAAGGAAGACATACGAGATCAAATCCATAGTTACCTTTGGTTCCACCTGAGGCTGACCCAGAGAAGATAATCAAGAAGGGAAAAGCTTCTAAAAAAGGTTTTTCTGCTGCTACTACAAGTGCTTCTGGTCAGTTGCCTGATTCCACTTTTGATACTCTAGTTGTTTTATCAAGTAAGATTCCTTTATCTTCTGCTGAAGTATCTAAAAAGATAGATTTTGAAGAGTTTCTTGTTGAATACTCTACCTTTTAAACTAAATTAAAAGAAGAAAACATTGATATATTCTCCTCCTCTGATATTGAGAAGTGTTTCAGTCTTGACAGTTTTGAATATTTCCCTACGTTAGGTTTTTCTACACCTCTCTCTGTTAAAACTTTAGCTGCCAAAGAAGTAGGAACTTCATCTCCTTCTTGGACCTTACCGTCCTCTTCCAAGACTCCACCCACTTTTGTGAAAACTAAAATCTCCCCTTTATCCTTTTTTCCTTCTCCTAATCTACACACAGCCAGATCTCCTTCTCCTACTTGTTCACCTAGAATCCAAAATCAAATGGCAGTTGTTAAAACCCCTGCAAATATGATGGATGCCATAGTGGTTGCAAGATATTCTCCTCTAGTCTTGCCTCATCCAATGAATTCTCTTCCCCCTGGATATTATTTGAAATACATGCCCAAGTTTACTGGAGAAGAAGATATAACAGCTGAGGAACATCTTGATTCTTTATATAGCTATGAAAATAACCAAATTATTGAAAATGAATATGTTTGGATGAGGGTTTTCGTCCAAATCCTTTTTGGTGAAGTTAGGAAGTGGTTTAGGGGTATGGCCCCTGGATCCATCACGGGTATTGAGGCATTGGATGAAGCCTTCTTGAGGCACTAGGGTGACAAAAAGTATTTTCTATATTATATCACTGAATTTGGATCTTTGAAAAGGAAAGAAGGAGAGTATGTCTCTGACTTTTCTAAAAGGTTTAACAAAATGTACAAGAAGATCCCTGATGAGATCAAACCCACCGAAACCATGGAAAAAATCACTTATGCAAGTGCTTTTGACTCCTAGTTTTTCCTTCTATTGAGAGAGAGAAGGTCACCTTCCTTAGTTCAGATGTAGGATGCTTCCTTAGAGGTAGAATCCAACATAATTTCTTCAGATAAGCTCAGGTGAAAATCTGACAAAGATAGGAGGAAAAACAGAGCTGAAGCTTCCACTTCTAACTCTCTTGTTATTCATTCACAAGTAGATGAATTGACCAAATTAGTAAAATCCCTTTCTACTGAGATCGAGAAGTTAAAATCAGAAGGAATACAACCATATAGAAATGTTCAGAACACTGAAAATAGAGGTAATTTCAGGAGACCCAACAATGCTCCCCAAATCCTTCCTAGAGATCCCAAAAACAGAGAGAGAAATGATCAGAGGATTCAAGCTCCTTTTCAGAATAATCTGGTTGCTTATGAAGAAGAAGAGGAGGTAGAGGTTGATCCTGATATCCAATGTTTAGGTGATTCATCCCCATCCCCACACTTGAATCAATCCTCTTATGAGCAATCTTTAATGGATATTCAAATCAATGAGTTAAGCAAGGGAGAAAAAACGAAGGAAAATGCTATTAGATATAATATAAGATCTAAGAAGAATGAAGAAAAAAGTGCTACCCCTAATCAACCTATTTAGAAAGAAGATTCTTCCAAGACTATGACAGTGAGCAGCAAAGAAAAAGATTCTCAAAACCCACAACTTCTGATCAGAAATCCTCCTCCTGAAACCAAAGAGATTTTGAATCCTTCCCCCTCCTTCAGTTTTGAGAATGAGACCCAGAAAATTAAAATCCCTGTACCATTTTTGGAATTGATAAAAAATGAAGAATTTAAAAAATATCTGACCAAAATGTTACAGCCCGATGCCTCTCCTAATTCCACTAATTCAATAAATCTGCAAGATGAAAAACCAGCTATGATTTTAGGCCCTTTGATAGAAGACAGAGATGACTCATCCACTCCCTTCTATACTTCTCTCAATATTCATGACAAGGTGTTGCATAACTGTCTTTTGGATTCAGGGGCCTCCCATAATCTTATGCCATATTCTGTTATGTATGAACTTGGACTGGAAATCACCAAAACCTATCATGAATTATATTCTTTCGACTCTAGGAAAGTAAAATGTCTGGGGGTCATTAAGGATATGGTTGTGACTCTATTTTAGTTTCCCATGAAAAGCATACTTATGGATGTTGTGGTGGTTGATGTTCCTCCCAAGTTTGGCATGCTCTTGTCAAGGTCTTGCATAAAAATACTTGGAGGAACCTTGTAGATGGATCTCTCATATGAAAATATCCTGATGTTTGGTGGGGAGCATAGAAGACTTTACAGAGAAGCCCATATGGCTTACATTATTAGTGATGAGGCAAATCCTGCTAATCATCCCGTTTTTTCTCTTGATACCGATTTGGGGTCCAACATTTTGCAGCTCATTGATGCTCCTGAAACTCCTCTTGAAATAAGAAAAAAGTCTGTTACCTTGTCTAAAGAACCTCCTCTAACCAATTCTGTTTGGAAGATTTTCTTTGATGGAGCCTCTTCTAAGGAAGGTGCGGGTGCTGGAGTGCTCTTTGTCTCACCAACTCAGGAAACCGTATCTTTGTCATACAAACTAGAATTTGAAACTACCAACAATGTGGCAGAGTATGAAGATCTTGTTTTGGGCTTGAGAACTGCAAAGGATATGGGGATTAAAAAATTGTTAGTATTTGGAGATGCTGAATTGATAGTCCATCAGACCAAAAATCTTTGCCAAACTAAGCACCCTAGGCTTAGATCTTATAGAAATGAAGTATGGGACTCAGTGAGGAATTTTTTCTCTGAGTATGAAATCTCGTTTATTCCATGAGAAGAGAATTTTGTGGCTAATTCTTTGGCTGTATAAGCAAGCAATTTCAGGATACCCATACCACCAAAACTCAAGTATGATGTAGAAGTCAAATATAGGCCTTCTATACCGAACAATGTCAAATATTGGAAGGTGTTTGAAGATGATTTAGAACTCAAAAAATTTCTTGAGTCTATTGATGAATTTGTTGCATTACACATTGATCAGATCTTGATTCTAAAATTACTCCACATGTTGATGTTTTCCTTAACATAATTGCTAATCATCATATTGTGCAGCTACCTAGCAACCATATTCCAAAAGGACTAGTTCCTTTCGAAAAAATATTTGATGAAAATGATGTGGTAGTAAAAGGGAAAGTGTCTATTGACGATGCTAATATAATTGAGTGCAATTTGTGAATAGAGAAGGATCCAAAATATGTCAAGTTGTCAAGAAGCCTATCAAGAGAGCAGAGGGCTGAATATGTCAAATTGTTGAAGGAGTTTGTTGATGTATTCGCATGGAATTAAGAAGATCTTCGAATTTATGACACAAACATTATCGAGCACAAGATTCCATTAAAAGAAGAGACTAAGCCCTTCAGGCAAAAGTTGAGGCAAATCAATCCTATGTTACTGCCTATCATGGAGAAGGAGGTAAAAAAGATTTTAGATGAAAACATTATTGTTCCTTTGAGATATTCCGAATGGGTGGCTAATTTGGTCCCTGTGAGAAAAAAAAATGGAGAAATCAGACTATGTGTCGATTTCCGGAATTTGAACAAAGATCTAAAAAGGATAATTACCCTTTGCCCAAGATGGAGCATATATTACAGAGGGTGACAGGTGCAGCCCGGATGTCTATGGTTGATGGTTTTTCTGGCTACAACCATATTTCTTTTTTGTCAGAGGATAGAGAGAAGACGACTTTTACCACTTCTTGGGGTACATGCATGTACACCAAGATGCCCTTTGGTTTGTTGAATGTGGGGGTGACCTTTCAGCGAGCTATGGACATAGAATTTATTGGAGAGAAGGACAAGTTTGTTGTTATATACTTAGATGACATAACCATGTTCTCTCAATCTGATGAAGAGCACTGTGATCATTTAAGAAAGGTTTTCTTAAAATGCAGAAAATTTGGCCTCTCTTTGAATCCGAAAAAGTCATTGTTCGCCATGAAAGAAGGAAAATTATTGGGGAATATCATGTCAGATGAAGGAGTGAGGATTGATTCCAGCAGGGTTGAATCCATACTAACCTTAGCACTTCCTAGATCTAAAAAGGAGGCTCAATATTTTCTAGGAAAGGTTAATTTCTTGAGAAGGTTTGTGTCAAATTTTGTTGAGTTGCTTAAGTATATCACAACCATGTTGAGGAAAGTTAATGAAATCAAGTGGATTACTGAGGCTCGTAGTTATTTTGATCAAATAAAGAAAGCTTTGATGGAAGCCCCGGTCCTAGTCAGCCCAGACTACTCCAAGGACTTTCTTATTTTTTCTTTTGCCTCTTTTGATACAGTAGAAGTAGTTTTGTTGTAGAAGAACTCTGAAGGCTTAGAGCATCCCATTGCCTTTTTCATCCGGGCTTTGAGAGATGAAGAATTAAAATATGAAATTATTGATAAGCAAGCCGATGCACTGGTTAAAGCTCTTAAGCCCTTCAGATTTTATGTGTTGCATTCAAGAGTTATTGCTCATGTTCCATCAGTTGTTGTAAACAAAATTCTTATTCAGCCTGATATTGACGGAAAACGCAACAAATGGATTGCTAAGATCCTTGAATTTGATTTAGAAATCAGGCCTACCAAATTGGTCAAGGGCCAGGGTTTAGCCAAGCTATTGGCTGAATCAAATTGCTCAGCGTTGGGAGTAAATTTCATTGGCTCACATTCAGAAAAGAAATAGACTGAATTAAACAACAGAGGTGCTCAAGCCAGCTCTGCATCGACAAATTGCAGTAGGTACAAGGACATTATACTTTTCTTGCAGAATCTACAACCTCCAAGTGGTATGGAAAATAACAAGGGGAGAGCATTAAAACTCAAATCGATAAAGTATTTCTTGGTTGATCAAATTTTGTATTGGAAGGATCCATTGGGAGTGTTGTTGAGATGCCTAGACCCGCAAGAGGACCAAAGGATTATGTCTGATTTTCATGATAGTTTGTGTGGGGGGCATCATTTTTGGAGGAATACTACCTACAAGATTCTCAGGGTTGGGTATTTTTGGCCTAGTCTATTCACAAATTTTTGTGCTAATATCAGAGCATGTGTTAAATGTCATAAATTTTCTGGAAAGCCGTAGCTTAAGTCTTTTCCATTAAAGCCCGTAGCAGTTTCAGGACCTTTTCAACAATGGGGCTTAGATTTTATCAGGGAAATTCATCCCTCTTCCAGTGGCCAACATAGATGGATCTTGACTGCCATAGATTACTTCCCTAAGTGGATAGAGGTTATCCCTACCAGGAATGCTTCTCATAAGGTGATCATTGGTTTCCTTGAAGACATTATAGTGAGGTTTGGTTGTCCAAACAAAATTGTCACTGATAATGCTGCATATTTCAAGGCTGAGCCATTGATTCAGTTCTGTGAACAATATGGAATCACATTGATTCATTCAACCCCTTATTACCCACATGGAAATGGGCTTGCAGAATCCTCAAACAAAATCCTTATAAAGATTGTTAAGAAGATGTTGGAGGATAACAAAAAGGCATGGGATTCAAAACTCAAGTTTTCTTTGTGGGCTGACAGAGTGACAACAAAGAGGGCCTTGGGATTTTCTCCTTTCCAGTTGGTGTATGGAGTTGAGGCCATTTTCCCCTCTCAACTCACCTTGCATATGGAAAAAATATTCCAACATTATTAAGGGGATCCAGATGATATGATCAGGAGGATTCAATAGCTAGTTGAAGTGCATCAGACTTGGGAGCAGCTGGTAGATAAAGCATATGATAATCAACTGAAGATCAAGCAGGCATTCAACAAGAAGGTGAAAAAAGAGGATTTCCAATTGGGCGATCTGGTGCTCAACTAGGATGCACCGAGGCAGGATAAAGGCAAGCACGGTAAATTTGAAGATTTATGGATTGGTCCTTTCAAAATCTCTGAGGTATTCCCTAATAACACTTTCAAGTTGCAGAATAGGGAGAATGAAGAGGATTTTGGTGGCCCTGTAAATGGGATTTTCCTAAAAAAGTACTTTGCTTGAGCCTGGAGTGGCTCTTTACATCATTGTAAATATCATTTTCTTGTATTTTTGTGTTTCAATAACTGGCCCCATAGACCTAGGATAAGGCACTAAATATACTCATTCCCGGCAGCCCACAGGGGGCATGCCATCCCCTGTGGAGCCAATGTTATCACACTAAGTTGCCTTGGGTCTCTTAGTTTGTTTTTCTTAAAAAGAAAAAATTAAAAAAAAACAACCTTAGATTCTTATTTTCTCTTTAAAATAAATTTCTCATCCATTAAATGTTATTTATAATAGGACCCCTTAGGATGACTAACCCTTTGAGTCATAGCTCATGTGTTGATCCACAATTCAATTTTTTTTCCTTAAACCTTTATGAGCTCATGGTATATTATTTATGTCCCCTCTTGTGATTCATCCCTAGGTTGATACCTCTCATGACCAGGCTAATGTCACACACCTCTCTTCTCACTCATGACCTTGCATGCATACCTCATCATGCCCACTCACCTGTCCAATCATTTTTTTTTATTTGGAGAGCATTTCCCACTTAGCAGGCATTTCCGTAGCACCGATTGTTACACGTCAAAATTGCTTAGATGGATAAGTGTCGCATTGTCCCTATCAACTGTCGTAAGTGTCACATCTTCCCTATCAACTTTCGCAAGTGTCGCAAGTTGATCACTGGTGTCGCAAACAAAGTTCAACATGATGCCATGATAACGACACTAAGGAATCACTTATGGCACGTCACATGACTCATTTGAAGGAAGAGAACTGGTTCACTAGGATCAAAAGAATCTTGACACCTGAAAGGAGCCCTGAAACCGAGGTTTGGAGAGGGAACGCTCCCCTAATGCAGTTGCAGAAGCGCTGGTGCTCCCCTATAATGTCTTAGGAAGTGCTATAACACTCCCTAGACCCTTTTGGAGGAGCGCTGCTCATCTTAAGAGCGCTGGCGCTTCCCTAAGGCCTGCCAAGGAGCGCTACAATGCTCTGAGACTCCTTCTGAAGGAGCGCTCCCTATTCTGAGTCAGTTGTTAGCCCGTTGAGAAGAATAAGGGAAGGAACATTCGAGATTAGGAGGCAGTTGTGCTCGAATTCTTGTTCTCATCAACAGATCCCTGATCTATGGAGAAGGTTCCCAACTGGTTCTAAACATAACTCAAGAGGTTAGGCTCCTCCCAACCTATATAAACAAGCTCTATGATGGTGGAAAAGGGGGAAGAATTGAATATGTGAAACTTATAATCTTGGAGGAAACCTACAATCAGCCAAAGGAGAGTGATCAGTGAAGCTGCTGTTATCCAGGTCTTGGATCTTTCAGGCAAGGTTTAGACGAAGAGGACTTGATGAAGCTGTCGCATTCGCATCTACGATTGTAAGTACTGCTGTCGTCATTCTCATTAATATGACACGCTTGGCCTATTTATTTCTAGTTTGTGTCTGATGTTACATGAACTTATCATTCAATGGTAGATCTGTTTTCAAGCTAATATCAATAGAGTAGGAAGTGGTTCTATCTTGCTTTGTCCGCAGAACTCAGCGAGGCGCAAAAGATTGGAGCGCAACTCGGAGCGTGCAGGGACAAACGTCGATAACAGGTACTTCTATCATCCTTCCTTCTCATGTATTATTTTAGATAGATTTGAAAGAAATTCAGTGTCCACGTTAAGAATTTTTCTGTCTAGGGTTAAGGTCAAGCTCTAGAGGTCGATCTACAACAGAAACTGGGGACTCTACTAGGGAGATAGCCTTAATTCAAAACCTCTTGTTTGGATTTTTCTCCTCATTGACCTTGTTCTATCCCTTGATTGTTTCATACCTGGTTTACCCCTCTTTGATTAGTTTCATGAGCTGATTGGCTCCTTGTCCCATCATACTCAGCATCTTTGTTAAGTTGGAACTTCAATTTTCGAAATTTCTTGACATTTCTGGAACTTTTAGACCCTGGCGCCCTTGTCCTAGTGGTAACAGAGTGCCAGCGCTCCTAAAGGCTTTGCACAGAGCGTTATAGCGCTCCTTTCCCTTGGCAACAGAGCGCCAGCCTCCTTTGGCCCAGAAACCTTCAAAATTTGCATTTTTTTGGATTCCTGCCTCTGTGTTCTTCTGCTGAGTGATCTTGAGAGTCAATTTTTCTTCCTTTTTTACCTTGATATCTGTCTTTTTGAAGGATAAACACCTTGCTGATTGGATCTTTCCGCCTTCTTCACTATTTTTCATTAGGTTTTCCCTGTTGAGTGAAATTTGAGATTTATGCATTGTTCCTCTCTCCTCATCAGTTGAGTGGAAAACCTTGTTGAAGGTCATCAAAGGCCTATAGACCTCTCCATATCGATTTGAGTCAAGGTCCTTATTCTTCAATTTTTTCTTTTGGGTGTGAAATCTTTTTTTTTCTCTTTGATTGTTTCCTTTTTTTTTTCTCTTTTCTCGCTTTTTCGTTTGATTGATACGAAGGGTGTATTGTTTGTGTTACTCTTGCTTATGCTAGTTTGGTTTTCATTTATACCAAGAAGATAATTAGCGAAGATAAGCATTGTGATTGTACTGATCATCATCCATACGCAAACAATAAAGATATCTTAGTGATTGATTGAGCATATTAGAAGGCATTTAAAAGTTTTGCATTGCATCAAAATTTGATTGAGAAAAGAATCGTTTGAGGGCATTCCGTAGTTGTGCTTGTTAGTGAAAGAACTCTCTCTCTCCCTTAGTTATATGTTCATCGAAAGGAAATGATTGCTTATCATGCTTGATGCACTCTTTGGGTAAGAGTCTTAATTCCACTTGTTTCACTTCCATGCACCCCTTTTTGCGTAAAGAACAGCCACTAAAATCAACGTTAATTAAAAATCATCTAGAACTTTTTCTTTGCTAGCATCCTCCACCAACAGTGGAATAGGTGTAGTACTTTGGATCAGGGTTGTGAGCATAACTCTCCAAAGTTTCTAAGACAAACACTAGCATCCTGAGTTAGGGAGAGCAAATCCAGTTATCATATAAGTCTGCCTGGGATCCCCCTCTCACACAGGGGTTATGCACGAGGTTGCATTTGGGTAAGCTACGGGGACTAACCCTTCGTGGTTTAACTATTTGTGGTGGTCTGATCATATTATGGGGGTCACTTTGAGGTAAATCCACAATTACTGTGTTAAATCTTCTTAGTTGATTTCGAGCTTGATACCCTGCCCGTACGTTCGGATCGAACTGTCGACTGTTCCCGCCCAG
>ML800405.1:40197-64630 GCA_009831015.1 Picea engelmannii
TTTAAGGATGGAAATTTATTTTAAAATATAGAAACCTTGGCGAATCTTACTAATCCTTCATATGCCAACTATAAATGTTTGGCGATATTTTTGTAAAATTATTCAAATTTCTAAGGATTTTATATAGTTTTTATAAAATTTTGCCGATTTTTAAGGTTAAATAATTTTATCCTATAAAATTTGGGCGAATCTTTTTTAAAATAGCGAATCTCGTTTTTGGAAAAACCATGGAAAATTAGCCCATGAGCGAAATTTAGCCCCTAAAATCATCTATGCTCCAAACTTGCGCTCTGATGAACAAGTGAGTGAGTGAACAAATGAGGCGCTAGCCTCTCTTATTTATACAATCTGGCAGGCGCTAAACTGAGGTGTCTTTTCCCTGGCAGGGCCAACTTCTCATTCTGGGTGGTTATAACCACTTTTAATATATTCTGGGGGATGACTTCTCATTTAGCCTATTACAATTAGGGTTTGACCAATCCGCAAAAGGAGATTTGGTCATTTACAATACCCGACATGATCAATCCACAAAAGGGGATTGATCTAATGAATAATACATCAATAATGAATAGAATACTCTTTGCAGTTACAATATTTCAACACTCCCCCTTAACAAGAAGGGTATTCTATAACAGCATCAGGCGAGAGAGAGGGCAACATCATCAACAGCATCAGGCGAGAGAGAGGGCAACATCATCAACAGCATCTTGGAACACTGACTAGCGTATCTATAAATCATCGGAAGTTTTTCTCATCATCATCGTTTACAGCATGGAGCTGGAGTAGCATCATCATCTTCTTTAGCATGAGGCTAAAGTAATATCATCAACATCTTTAGCATGAGGCTAAAGTAACATCATCATCTTCTTTAGCATGAGGCTAAAGTAATATCATCAACATCTTTAGCATGAGGCTAAAGTAACATCATCATCTTCAGCATTAAAGCTGAAATAACATCATCATCATCATATTCAGCAAAAAGTTGAAGTGGCATCATCAACATCATCTTTAGCAAGAAGCTAAAGTGGCATCATCACCATCATCTTCAGCAAGAAGCTGAAGTGGCATCATCACCATCATCTTCAGCAAGAAGTTGAAGCGGCATCATCATCTTCAGCAAGAAATTGAAGTGGCATCATCATCTTCAGCAAGAAGTTGAAGTGGCATCATCAACCTCTGCATCAACATGGATTAGTATAACACTAATACATCATCATCATCAATAACAGCAACAACACAGCACAAAGGTTGGAGCATCATCAACATCAGCACGAGGCTGAGAGTCTTCAGCACGAGGCTGGCATCACAACACGAAGATGGTAACACATCATCACAGCACGAGGCTGGCATGATCATCACAGCACGAGGCTGACACATCATCACAATTCACAGCACGAGGTTGGCACATCATCATAGCACGAGGCTGGCATGTCATCATCACGAGGCTGGCATCACAGCAATTAAGATGGCACATCATCACAGTACGAGGTTGGCACATCATCACAGCACGAGCTGGGCACATCATCACAGCACGAGGCTGGCATGTCATCAGCACAAGGTTGGCATCACAGTAATTAAGTTGGCACATCATCACATCACGAGGCTGGCACATCATCACAACACGAGGTTGGCACATCATCACAACACGAGGCTGGCATGTCATCAGCACGAGGTTGGCATCACAGCAATTAAGTAGGCACATCATCACAGCAATTAAGTTGACACATCATCACAGCAATTAAGCTGGCATCACAGCACAAGGTTGGCAACAACAACATTTTGTGGTACTCTAACAGTCCCTATGGACCTGCCCAGGAATCATAAGATTCCGTAGGATATAAAATCCTAACGGACCTACCACGTGATACTCCGACAGACCGTCCTTACTGGAACTTCGGGATCTGCCCAGGAATCATAAGATTCTCTAGGATTATAAAAATCCTAACGGAGCTACCACTACTACTCAGGATACCATAATATCATCAGCACTACTCCCCCTTTCGAGGGAGGTCCTTTCGGACTATACCAAGCTTGTCTCGAAAGTGCTCAAACTTTACATGAGACAGAGGATTGGTTAACACATCTGCAACCTGTTCATCTGTTTCAACATATTGGAGTTTTATAGCTCCTCTCTGCTTCATATTATGGGTGAAGTAATACCGGATCTCTATGTGCTTCGACTCATCATGGAACACATGGTTCTCCATCATTTTATACAACTTGATTATCACATAGAATCACGGTGGCTTCCATCTCCAGATCAAATAGATCAGTCAACAACATCTGAAGCCATATGGCTTCACAACTGGCGGAACATGCAACAATGTATTCCGCTTCTACCATGCTCGGAGCAATGATGAATTGCTTCCTACTCTGCCATGAGATCAGGGTTGACCTCAGACTAAAACAACATCCTGAAGTGCTCTTTCTATCAGAAACACTTCCAGCTCAATCTGAATCGGTGTAACCACTAAGTCTGAAGTCATGATCTCTAGTATAATAGATACCAAAATCCAACGTACCCTTAAGGTATCTCATCATATGTTTTGCAGCAACAATGTGAACACATCTGGGTTCTACCGGATACTGACTCAAGGCAAAACATATATCTAGCCTGGTATTCGTCAGATACATCACTGAACCAATAATCTGTCTGTACAGAGTAGCATCAACCAATTCTTACGAGGTATCTACCAGGAGCTTCAACTTCGTTTCCATGGGTGTGTACATGGATTTGCATTTCAACATGTCAACCCTTTTCAATTTCAACTGCATACTTCCCTTGGTTAAGGAAGATCTTCTCTGTGCTCTGCCAAACTTCAAGACCTAAGAGATAATGCATTTAGGTCTTCCATCAAACTCTGTGACGAGCTTCTTCTGCAATCTATGATCTTGTCAAGAATACATCATCTACATATAGTAGTAACATCACTGGCTCATCATTCATAACCTTGAGATAAAGGTTAGAATCAACTTTACTCTTGGTAAAGCCCAAGCTCGTCAGGAAACTGTCAATTCTTCCATACCAAGCTCTAGGAGCTTGCTTCAACACGTACAGAGCTTCCGTCAACTGGTAGACATGAGTCTTTCTATCTTCAATCTTCAAATCAAAGTTTCTCATTACATTGTACCAATCTGGTACATTTGCTCAGCTGCAACTCAATATGAACAATCATGTGCTAGCTCTATGTGCTCTCTACAAAGCACTATCTGTCTCACTGATTGAGAGTATGTCCCCTCCTCTTTCTGCAACTGTTCCTTCTGGAACTGGGACTCTGCACCTACACCTGCTTTAAAGCTGAGAATGGTTGCTCCATTCTCACTGTGACTACTAAAATCAGGGAGTAACTCCTCTACTCCATCATGGCAACAATTTCATCTGAAACTGAGAGTGGCTCAATAAATGATACTAAAGATAGCTCTTCTTCTTTCATGTGGGTAACACTATCTTTTATTGTAGTCATGTCTCCATGATCCAACTAATGTTCTGCACCAACTGCCACTCAATTTTAAATATGGGGATTGCTTCCCCTACATCTCATACTATATATGAATCATGGTTGTTCTAGTTGTTTTCATGAATACTTGAACTATTTCTTCAATTGTTGGAGTAAGTGTCTCGTCATAGTCTTCTCCCTCTTGCTAGGAGAATTCTCTGGACACACATCAGGCTTTGTACATCTACAACATGCTTGATCTGTATAGATCAATCTTGGAAGTCAATATTGACTTCTCTTCTAGTCTCACGGAAGAATCCATATCCTAGTCTTTCTAACTGGCTTCCTTCTTTGTTACTGAAACAAGGGAATCTTCCAGGAGATTTCATATCTCCTAGGAGTTTCTGAAGTTACGATCTAGTATTCTCATGGCATCTGTTTCCCAGTCCTGGAAGTTGTCTCTTCATCTGATCTTTTCTGAGATCAGGCTTACTCTCGATTTCTTCCGAGTCTACAAGGACTCATCATCTCTTACAGGGTATACTTGGTGTTGAATACCAAGTCTAAATATGCAAGACAGAGTCAAGCTTCAAGCGAGTCCTGCTTCCCGTCAAGGTGGCTTCATTAACCTTTGAACAATTCTACTGTGAGTTATTGTTCTAATGTTCGTTCATCTTTGGAGCCTTCTGTTCCTTTCAATCAATCTTCATATGAGATACTCTGAATCTCAAAAGATAGCTTCTCCTTCATCTTCTTTGGTGCATGAGTGTATATGGTCATGTACATAGTCTGCTTCATGTCTCATCTAATATGTTGCCTTCTGCAACCTTCACTATAGCTTCCTCAGGGTTATCTCTTGTGACCTGAAACAAGGTCAACAAAACAGCAAGCAAGAATAATATCCTTTTGATAATAGTAGATAAAACAATAACACGAATAATCATCACAGTAGCTCCTTTAGAGCTATCACTTGTGGCCTGTCTGAAGCAAAGATCAAAAGTTAGAAATACAATACGAAATGAGGTCAACACTCTTATAGTGTTGTGATCAAACATTCCTCCATGGCAACCTGGAACTAACACAAGATGTTTCTCCTGGAACCTGGAGCCTTGTCCTCAAGAATGAGTGTGTTGCTTTTCTTCCAAGTCTCCTTCACTCAAGATGACGAGTGCTTTCTTCAACCTGTCTTTTGTACTAGGACAATATGATATCTTAACAGAAGGTTGGGTTAGAGAATAAACTCTATGATCTCAACTTTAATCCATCTAATACCTTGACTTTAATTTTGACCAAAGGTTAGTATGATGATCATAGCTACAACATGCAACACTGATCAAAATAATGTCATAACAAATAGATGCATATCAGAATAATCAAACCTGGGTTGCATTATTCCTCTGAATGTGTTGGATCTTGAGATCCTTCTGGATCTAGGGCAAGAGATCCCTTCTCCTGCAAGTACCCTTTAAATCTTAACAATTTAAACATATGTGAGTACACACCTCAGATAGCATTTGCAGGTAGTGGCACCATCTGGTAGCAGCGGTAATGATCACCAACTTTTAAAAACTTCAAGGGTGACTGCAACTGGTACTACGGTTGATACTTCAACTAATACTGCAACTACAACTGATTCTGAGACTGCAACTACAACTTAAGGTTTTATGAGGAAACCCTAATTTTTCAAACTTCAAATTTTGAAATTCTAATCCAAGGGATAGATGCGCTGAGCTGAGGCGAGTAAGCTGGTGTAGTCAGATTTTTGAAAATACAAATTTTACCCCCTCAAACTTGACCAGCGGATTTCTGGACTGGTGCTTCTGGATTTCTGGTGCGTCTGGTTTTCTGGTACTTCTGGTACTCTGGTTTTCTGGTACTTCTGGTACTTTGTGAAAACTAGGGTTTCACTTTCCGGGAGACCTACCCACTAAAAAGGTGCGTTGAAGGTGCCAAAGAGTTCCTTGGGTTAGGGCGCACTTTTCTAGATGGTTTTGGGGCTGAAAATCTTCTTCAATAAAAAGCCCTAATTTTCATGTACGGCAACAGTGGCGTTTTTCTTCTTGTGAAAGATGCTCTCTTCAGCTTAGCTCTGATACCATGTTACAGTTTAAGCTATTATTAGGTTTCTTTTCAATTTACTAGATAACCATAGCATAGATAGGATCACTGAGAAATACACAATCACAAGAGACACATCATTTATCGTGGGAAGCCCTCATGGGGGAGAAAACCCAGGAAAAACTTCCTTAATATAGATAGCCAATACAAGGCCAAGAGAATAAACCAAACAATACAGAAAGTCCTCTCCCAAGTATGCACCTCTCTCTCTCTTCCTTCTTCTCCAACTGCAGCTCCAAACTTGCGCTCTGATGAACAAGTGAGTGAGTGAACAAATGAGGCGCTAGCCTCTCTTATTTTAATTTATACAATCTGGTAGGCGTTGAACTGAGGTGTCTTTTCGCTGGCAGGGCCGACTTCTCATTCTAGGTGGTTGTAACCACTTTTAATATATTTTGGGGGTCGACTTCTCATTTAGCCTATTACAATTATGGTTTGACCAATCCGCAAAAGGGGATTTGGTCATTTACAATACCCGACATGATCAATCCACAAAAGGGGATTGATCTAATGAATAATACATCAATAATAAATAGAATACTCTTTGCAGTTACAATATTTCAACAATCATGAGGTACATTAGTCTTTTTGTCATATGATGTGTTGTGCCTAATATACTAGGCATGTGAATGAGGATCATTGGTTGAAGTTGGATAATGAATCATAAGCTCAAGAAGTTATGCGTGTTGCCTTTTTTCACCTTGGTGGCCATCATTTGTACTCTAGTCCTATGTTGTCACCCCCAAGGAAAAGGGGTGTTACTGGGGGGGGCTCACAAGGGTAACGTTCCATTTCCCCACCATACTTAATACTTACCATCCTGGATCCTGTCATAGTGTACTAAACTTCGATAATAGGTCATGGTTCATTCTCTCATGAGAAGAGGGCTAGAATGTCGAGGTTGATGCAGTTGCTAGTTAAAAATGATAAAGAAAGAATATTATGAAAGAAAAAAAGAAATGGGATAACAAGGACATTTCAAAGCCACAATCCATACTTAAGCTCTACCCTTTTTGCATTTTTCCCCAGTCCCAAAGTAATGAATGTTAATGCTTGAAACCTTATAAAGGGGACTTGCAAATTAATAAAAGGAAAAGATAAAAGGAAGAATAAGGGGTTCGGAAAAATATAACGCCTAGAAAAGGGTAACTCAAAGAGAAAATGCACCCTCTACAAAGGTACTCATAGGAATGGACCAAATGATTGCATAAATCATGAAATAAGCCCAACACATTTCACTATCACACTTATTCTTGAAGGGTTCTTTTCTTTCTTACTTCCCTCGGGACATATCTTTCTACTTGGGTCTTTTTTTTCTGCTTTAGTTGGCACACTGCTAGCACACTTTTCCACCCTCCAATTGATGACATTGATTGTTGAACTCTTCGATCATGACCCTAGTAAAAATGTACCCTTCACTCAAGCAAAATCACTTATTAGGCATGTTAAGCTTTTTCTATCTTGTTTTAAGGATTATAGGGTGACACGGATGATGAGGATCTTAATATAGGTAATGATCTTGATGATATGTATTTATTTGTTGTAGCATGATTTTTTTTGGACTCTAGAGGCCATTTAAAGCCTCGTTGTTGATGTATTTTGGTTCAGAGATGGATTGCACTCGATGCTATTTTGGTTATATGCACTCTTACTTGCTATATAAATGAGAAACTTTGCACATTTGTGTATGGGTTTGGATTCATATGGATGCACATGAATATATATGTTTTTTATCAAAATTTGAATATTTTATGTAGTTTTGGGTCAACCAGTTTTTTTTCCAGTCCAATCCAATTTCGCATTTTTGGGGTCGACCGGTTCAGTCTAGTTTCTTGTTATGATAACATTGATTTCACTTATAACATTCGGTATTGTAATCAAGTAGGGAAGCAAATGAATTGTAGTTTCTATCAACAACCCCATGAGAACTTTTAGTTTTGTTGCTCACATAATCATTCTTTGAGGTCTTATAAGAACCTCTATTTCTATCTCTCGCATGATCACTTCTTGCATAAGCTCTACAATCTAGTGCTTTGTGACCAAAATCGTTGCAAGAAAAAAAATAGCCAAGAAAGATATTTTGGTACTGGGTTGTCAAAGGCTTTCTTGGTGGAACAACTCTTCTGAACTCATTCTTGTTGTTCTTGTGAGAAGAATCAGGTTTCTGATGTTCATCATTTCCTTTCCTAATGTTGCTTTCATTGTTGATGGAGCCTTTGAGAATATTAGCATAGCTTTTAGGCTTTTCTTCATTTTCCTTTTCGGATGGCTTTGTGACCTTAGTGTTTGCATCACCCTCGGGGGTCTTTTGTTTTTCGTCATAGCCAAGACCTATCTTGATGAATGTTGACCTTTGGTAACTGAGAATATTATCTAAGATTTCAATACTTTTTCCAAACTTCAAGCTTCTACTCAATTGATCAGTTGTTTTCTCTAATTCCTTTCTTAAGGAAACGATTTCAGCCTCTAGCTTCTCGTAATTTGCTTCCTTTTCTTTCAGTTGTCTTCTCACCACTTCTTCTATCCTTTTTGCTTCCCGTCAACTGCATGTTGTAACCACCTTAAACCCTGACGTACTTGTTTATTCTCTGAAGTAATATATGAAACATTTTCAAAATAAAAAAACTAACCCTGTACAAACAAAATGATGAACAGACTTACAACAATTGGCCACTAAGTTACAAATGGCAATTTGTTACAATAAAGGTTGTTATCTTCATTTGAAAAATAGAACGCCTTCAACTCTTTCTCCAGCCTAGTAGAAGCATTATAAATAAGGCCAATCTAGTCTGTTGATTGTTTTCCAAACCCTTGTACATCTTCAACAATTGACCATTAAGCTACAAGTGGCAGTTTGTTGCAACACATGCTACTATCTTCATTTGAACTGCCTTCAACTCTTTAATACCACCTCAAGGCTTATTTCAGTGGGAACCAATTATGTTTAAGGTTCATCTGTTGTCATGCGTTTGGCATGGTACACATCATATATCTCTGACTCAGAGAAAAAGTAATAACTTAATAACCAGTCTAACTATACATTAGAAGTAATAACATCATATAAGGATAACTAGCAGCTCTTAAATGTTCCATTTTTTCTGTCTTCCAAAGTTGTATTCACAGAATGAAGCAAACATGTTTTATATTGTGGGATGTTTCAACACTCTGCTATTACTAAATTTAATAATATTATGTAAGTATTGTTACACCTCATATTATATGAGGTTTCACAATATGATTTTCATCCCATTGACGAAGTTTGAAGCTCGTATTTTTGGAGCTTTTGGATGGACTTGGGGGGATACATCTTCATGGAGCCTCTTCTCTTCTTGGCATTGGATAGTCTGATGGGGATCTTCGGTAGAGGAGATTCACTTCTCTATGATGAATGGTCATCTAGTGATTTGGTGCTACTTTCGTATCTTTGCTTGATGGAGGCACTTTTCTCATGTCGGATCATTGTTGGGGAGATCACCTTGTTATTTCCCCTTGCTCATGATGTTCTACTCACTACTCTCACTTGGTTGTTGCATGGTGGGTTCATGTATTGTTCTTAGTTGTTTTGTTCTCTAGCACACGATGGGGTGTTTTCCTAGTGTTTTACCTTGGCATCACTCACATTTCATTTCCTTTCCATCGGTGTACCTTGTTATCATTCATATTTCATCACATTTTCACTTTGTACCTTGGTATAATCCACATCACACTCATATTCCATCAGATTCCCACCCCTAGTGGGTGCATGAGTCATTTCATCCATACTCATATAGGTTTCACTTCATAATTAGCCTTTCATTTGTCATATTTCATCATTTTACCATTTCCATGTGTRAACACATCAAAGTGGTTTGGGAYATTTTTATTATTGATTAATYAAACCCAAACCTTAGCTTGGGTACTACATTATTGGCCTATTAATATTCATCWGTTATAAACCTTCATTAAKACTTCATTCCCTAAGCTTCATCTTAAAATGTTTTAATCATTCACTAGGTACTGCAACTTTTTTTTCCATGTGGTACAACACATGAGGGTAGCACTCCCCCTTGCCACACATGTTGAGGCAAYACAAATAAATAAAAAAAGAGAGAGAAAAGAAAAARAAAACTATGATTTGCCTCCTTTATCAATTCATCCTTATCCCTTGACACACACGTTGAGGAGGTGGTTGACCTTTGTGCATGGTTTGAGAGGTTAGTTATGCATGCACCCTAGTCATTTATTCACATCCACTCATCCTTGCCCTTATCCATGTGGTATGACCTCCTAGACCTATCCACATACCTTGACTCCCTGGCACATTCTCCTAGTCTAGTAGGTGATGCAGTCCACTAGAGGGTCCACATGCACCTTTGAATGAGCCTTGTTCACATCTCGTTTCACCTTGTTTAGGTTTAAAGTGACTATGAACTAATTTGACCTACTTTGGGAGAAGATCCACTGCACATTTTTCGAGATTGCATTATGGAGTGACTTCATGAGAGAGAGGATCTACTTATTGCATCTTGACATGTTCAACCACCTTGGAAGACATCCCATCTTTCTTGAGATTATCCTGTTGGAGGTTGTTTGATGGCATAACTAACCACTCATTATTTTATCATTCTTTGACTTGTCACATGAGTTGGTTACGTGAGAGAGCAATATAATCTTATTTTCCTTGGAGATAAGGATGTATCTAGATAACTCCAAGTATATTTTATTGTTTCTTCTTGGAGAAGAAAGTGGATCTCAACAACTCCTTGCTACTTTTAGTAAGGAAGTTGTTGAGGACGATATTTTATTGTTATTCCTTGGAGAACTGATGGATCTAGGAAAACAATTACTTGTTTATTGTAAGAGATATGAAGCTCCCTCTATATTAAGGAGCTTTCTCTCCATTCATTTGTAATTGAGAGATTGTGGATTTGGAGTGGGAGAAGTGATAGGAGATTGTAGGAGCAGGAGATGGTAGCTTGGAGTTGGAGGTTGATGGAGCTCCCTTGTATATCAAACCCTTGAATATTAATGAAGAAGTGAGCTATTGCATCTATTTTGTTGCACAGTTATATTTATGCTCTTAAACTGTTGTGAGTCATCTGTAGGAAACCTCTTTCTATCATTTTTATTTGAAGACCTATTAATGAAATATTTTTCATTTAGGAGTAAAGCAATGTGAAGAGGTTCTCCCTCTTGTTTTCGTTGTTGTTATAAATCTGTTTTATTTCCCTTCATCTAACACACTAGTCGCTGATATGGAACTATAATTCAGCCAAATATAACTACACCATATTTCTTTGACGAGTAGCACCCCAGCTCTCCAAGATTAAGTTTCCACACATTAATTTCCAGCAAACACTTAAGGTTAAATTGTATCAAATTAGTCCTTTTTACCTTAAGTACACACCCAAATGATGAATGTATCAACTAGCCCTTTCATCCATTAGATGGTTGAATGTGGCAAACTAGCCTTTTCTACCATACCTCAAAGTAGTTGATCATGACAAACTAGTTCTTTCATTCATGCAATGTTTCATGACTCCATAATCCATAGATTGATAGGCACTGGTAACATCATTTCATTTACTTGTTCCCCTCTTCTTCCTTTCCTTTCTATCCCATATACCTTTCCCATTTTCATTTTCTTCCATATTCTATACTACAACCTTTGTTTTGTTAAGGCTTACCCTTCAAACTTCACCTTGAGCCTTTACTCCATAGTCTTAACAATCCTATCTTAAGGAAGACCCCTTGTGTTGGAGAAGAGCCAACATTAAGTGTGGGGAGCAGCTGTTCAGGTGACAGTGGGCAGCCTTCCTTAGTTACACAAAGCTATCACCTTGGTGCTTGGGACTTTACACTTTTGTGGGTGCTAGATTTTGTTGTAACAAGTACCACTAGCAGCCCTTGCGTATTGAATTATTTGTCTTTCAAAGTTGTAGTCATGGAATGAAGGAAACAAAAAATTTAATGTTGGGAGATTTTCAACAATCTGCAATTACTAGACTCAGCAATGCTGGGTTACAAGATGTCACATAATCCATAGCATTCAATTTACTTAAAAATCTGACAGACACGAGAAAAATTCAATTTCAATTCCAAGCTTTTCCTTATAGGATATCCTGAGTCATGAACTACTGGGCTTGACAAGCTTACCAATACTGGCAGCTGAAATGCCATTGCCTCAATTGTTATTCTACCAAAGCATTCTCCTCGTGCCTGCATAGAATACATAAAAAAATGTAAAAAAATAATGAAGAAATGGCATTGGGAACACTGCACTATCACAGAGTTCAAACAGTCAAACTCATATTCGCAATTTCGCAAATTCCAAATATTCTCATAAAAAGAGCAGTTAAAGAAAACATCGGCAAGTACTTCACATCTGCATAAACCTTCTTAACTTTCATTTTTAACTTAAATGTATCCCTCTTAAATGGAAATAGTATGAAAGTTTATATCCATGACAGTTGATTCCATGATTACTTTACTCATCTCAAGTGTCCTACTTAACAAAACAAACATTGCTAGTACAGAACAGAAATATAGTCAAACTCAAGTACAGAATAAAGTTGTTAAAGAACTTGACATTTTCACCAAATAGGATAGACAAGCTTCAACGAGAAGTTGATGTGCCTTACAGTTTTAACTGCAAGAGTGATAGTACTTGATTTTCTAGCGATATTTTCTTCTGTTTGTCCTTAAAAGACTAATCATTCACAGGTGACTTTATCAAGATTCCTAGAAATCCCAAATGGCAGAAATTAACTCTAATAAGATATAACTTAAATGCAATGTTCCGGCAAGTTTCCGGGACATGGAGATGTGGGAGCAGGGAAACACATCTAAGGGACGTATGGAAGCACCCCTCAAATTCTAGGGAATGTCATAGCAGAAGTCAAGGTCTCCAACATAGGGTACCCCACCTGAAATACTAAAAATTAATATTAAAATATATGAAAACTGAAATATAAATCATTGAAATCTTATGCATAATAATGCACCATTAACATACATCATTACATGTAACATAATAAATCATAAATGATACATATAATGATGTAATTTAACATAATAATCACAATTCATCAATCATCTATCACCATTGTATTTCTCATTATATTTAAAAAAATTATAAGATGTAGATCTAAGTCTTAAGATAATTGATCTAAGAACAAGCCAAATGACAAATGAGCATTACTGCTTAAGGCAATGCCCCACTAGTCTCTACATCCAACTACTACACGAAAGAATAAGGACCAACCATAGTAATGTCACTATCTGAATCAAATTCATTTGCATTCTCAAGAATACTCAATGGCATGCCAACCAACCCAAGTTATGCCTAATCAAGTCCCTCCTCATCTACCTATGCATTAGGTTGCACGAGGGGATAAGGACCAACCATGGGGATGTCACTATCTGAATCAAAATCATTTGCATTCTCAAGAATACTCAATGGCATGCCAACCAACTCAAGTTGTGCCTCATGAGGTCCATCCTCATCTACCTATGCATTAGGTTTACATTCATTTTAGTTTTTACTCTACTTTTTGTCATTTTTTCTCAAAACAGTGGACTTTGGTCAAAAGGGAGCATGGGAGAATCTCATTTTTTTGGAGGAAGGCAATCACTACTATGTTGTCATGCATCCACCCCAAAAGGGGACATAAGGAAACATCCCGCTAGGAGTGTCTGTTATAGTGCAAGTTGTAGGTTGGGCAAAGCCCAACCCACCACAAAAGCAAGTGCTACAACTTGGGAATCCTACACCCAATGTCATATCGATGTAGGTCCCGCACTTCAACGGTGACTAGGTCACTCTAGGGAGGCGATCCCGGTGACCCTAGGGGGAATGAGACGGAGATGGATAGAGATGGAAGTGGAGCCCCTAGAGGTCAAGTCTAAGTGGAGTGAAATGTGTGGAATGAAGTCTTGGGAAGGTCCAAGGGTTTCCAAGTATGTTGAGAACCCTGTAAATGGTGAAATACCTGCCCGAGACACAAGAAAAACCATTTTGCAATGATGTATGTTACTTGGATCAGCAAGTTAAGTTTGTTGTCCCTAATTTGCAGCAATAGATAACAGTATATATCAGCAAATAATATGGTACTATAAGCTGCTCAATAAATGCTAGAGATCAAGTAGAAGATACAAGAGAAAGACTAGTTAATGACTAGCTAAACTCAAGATGGAAAAACCAATATTCTAGCATAAAAAGATAAGGCTGTTGTAAACACTTGTCTGCAGCAAATTATATCAGCCTTATGGGTGTAACATTCAATGTATTACAGCAAGAAAATCAGCCACTGAAAACCCCTCAAGCTTTTCCAAAAAGTGCACTAGGCCAAGAAGAATAAGGTGCAAACTTTGAGCAAAATCCAATGGTTGATAAGAGGGTTATTCAAGCAAATGAGTTAGGTTTACTGCAGCCCTAACGGCTGAAGATTGAATTTTATGACAGCAGCAAGAAGTAGCCCCCTGATGGAGACACCCGAGTGGCTGTGAGGTGCCCAAGGCACAAGAAATACAATCCACTTTGCAAGAAGTAAAAATGACCAAAATTCACGTTTCCCAATGCAATATTTTATTTATCCAACGCAAGATTAGTGCATTTAGTTATGGGTTAATAGGGTCAAGAAGAAAGAGCTAGGGTTACTAAATCTTTGGGGGTGTAAACCCTCTTACTTCCCAAGGCAAGTAACCTAGCTAGGGTTTGAAGATGAGAGGTGTAAATCCTCTTACTTCCTCAACTAAACCCTTGCAAAACAATTTTAAAAGCTTAACAATTATGGTGGAAACTAGGATAGGGGTGTATATCCTTATACTCCGTATCTAGCCTTGGCCAAAACAACCTTATCTTTAATTATAAATGATAATAACAAAGTAAAGAGACCATACCATTCAAGAAAAAGCATTAACATGCCAAAGTAAACCTCCACAAAAACAAGAGAATGACCTCCTAGAGATAGCGCACCATCATCATCATCACACCATAACCAAAAAGCATTATTCCATAGCACAAGAGGCAAAATACTCCAAGTGTAGCAAAACTTTCAGACGAATACTTCTCACAAGAGGGAGAGTTATGTTCAAATGAGATCTTATGATCTCTTATTTATACAAAATATCACCAAGGTGACTTTTCCACATATTAAGGGGTAAACCACAAGACTAGGGATCAACAACCCTAATCTTGCCCCCTTTAACAAAGTAATATTAACAATTCATTTAAAATTCACTTTTGCACATAATAAAACCTTAATTTTAGTAGGACGTCACCCCTTTAGGGGACGTTTTGGCATTTGGAGGAGGTCGTTGGTTATGGAGAAGAGTAGATAGGCTTCCCAAAGCCACATGTCAAGCATCCAACAACTTCCTTCATGATGAAGGTTCAAGCCCCTTCAAAACGTCCAAGTGACAATGTATGTCACCTCACCACCAAGCCCTAACCCCCCTAGATGAAGTCATGCTCAAAAAGATGTTTTGCCTCTCCTAGGCAAAACGTTTGGCATGTGGGGGCTAGGATACATCGTCCAAGTCATCTTTAAGGCCTTTCAAGTTTTATCTTCCTCATCCAGCATGCAGGCCCTTGGCATCCACCTGTGGGCTCCAACCCCCATGGAAGCCCAAGCTAGGCTTGTTCTTCCAAAATTGTCCACCAGCTAGGTCCTGCAAAGACAAACAAGCACGCCCTCCAAGGATCTCAAGTCATGGCCTCATGATAAGTGAATCCAATCAATAAATGAGCCACCTAAGCATGTACATCAAAAATCACTATATCAAACAATCAATTGCTCAAAAACACTATGCGACTTGTCAAGCTTGAATATGGGGGAGTTGACGAGGTGTCATAATGGGTAGATCTTTCCCCTAGGTCAAGGAGAGTTTCCAAGAGATCCCTCTCTAAGCCATGTAAAGTGGATGAACTGGTTGGGGTCAAGACTCAATGGGCATAGGGCTCATGACATACAAGGGGTCGTAGTGTCTCATTCATGAGTGCCTTTATAGAGGGTGTGTGGTACCTTCTTCCGCAATGCACTTTTTCCAAGCCCATTATTTTCCATTCTTTTATTCTTTCATAAGGTCACTGCCCTGGCATGGTGACCAAATAATGGCAATGTCACCCACAAATACCTAGTGGAAATGTGAAGGTTGGCTCGTGATGAGACCCCATTTCTCTCAACCATCCAACTAAGAGCCATTACCCTAGTTTGGTGACTAGATGATGGCAATGTCATACCACTAGATATTCATGGACGTGATAGGTCGGCTCGTTATGAGACCTCATATCCTTCAACTAACCTTTTAAGCATTCATTATTATATTGTGGGTCCCCTTTACTCAAAGATAAGTGTTTCATTGCTTTCTTGGGTGATCCCTAGGCGAAGCATCTGGAAGGTTCATACAAGGCTTTTATCTTGTACCCAACATCAATCACTCTGGGCCTTCAGCCCCTTCTTCCCATAGAATGAGGGACTGGTGACTAGATGATGGCACTGTCATACCACTAGATATTCATGGATGTGATAGGTCGGCTCGTGATGAGACCTTCTATCCTTCAACTAACCTTTTAAGCCTTCTTTATTATATTATGGTTCCCCTTTACTCAAAGATAAGGGTTTCAATGCTTTCTTGGGTGATCCCTGGGCGAAGCATCTGGAAGGTTCATACAAGGCTTTCATCTTTTACCCAACATCAATCCCTCTGGGCCTTCAGCCCCTTCTTCCCATAGAATGAGGAACAACCCCTTCTTGGGTCAATACACCCTAAAATCCCAAGAGATAAGGAAATGGAGGGGAATAATGATGGAAAGTGGTAAGTATGGTCGGGAACGGTACGATGGCTCTTTAAGGGAGTTCCTAGTAGCAAACCCATCCCCAAGGAAAACCACATACTAGGGCACAATGTCTACCACCAAGGTGAAGCAAGGCAAAAGGCATAATGTCCAAGCATATATCATGAAATCTAGAGCAATCTAAGATACAACATACTCAACTAGCTTAAATATTGAAATGGATGCTCACCATAATACTGACTTGTACCTCATGGAGCAAGGCCCACTGCCTTCTGGAAGCCAATTGATGTGGTGGATGCCATCTGGAAATCTGTGACCATCTGTGGTGGTGACTCGGTGAGAGAGGTTTCCAACTGTGCAAAAGGGTATTGTTGGTCATGTAGTCTCTTGACACTCCATTTCTGCAACCATTGTTGTGATAGGAAAGGATGAAGCCTCATGTTGACTCATTTCTACTTGGTTAACCTGTGGTTCCTCCTCTTGAAACTTTTCATCCTCTTGAAATTTTTCATCTTCACTGATGAGAGGAACCACTGAACACTCTTGGGTATTCAAATCTTCACCTTCATCTTCTTGGAACTCTGCATATGACTCAAATGGTGCAGCTATTGGTTCTGGATAATCTAAGCCTAAGGGACCATCATGTTGCTCATCTTTGGGAACCTGATACGGTGCAAGTTGCGGTTCATCTTCAGTAACACAAACTTCCTGCACTGCTTTAACAATCGGTAGTTGAAAGTCAAGGATCGGAATGAAGCCATAGGCTGCCATAAAATCTCTTTCCAACTTAATAGCAGCAACCTGGCCCTCCTCCAGAGTTCGAGGTTCCTTATTCCTGAGAAAAATACCCAAAATGCCATCAAATGCCTCAAGATAAAAAATCGATGCACAAGCATCATTAGGCCTTATAGTAATAGGAAATTTATAATATTTTTTAGAAAAACGAGCATTAAAATCAATGACACTTTCATCCCCATTCTTTTTAATATGAGTAAAATCATTAATTAAGGAAGAATTGTCTGGCCTATTCACCCATCTTTCGATAAACTTCTCTTGGAACGAATCCCATCCATCAATGGAGGCATCCGGAAGGGATTTGTACCATGTTCGTGCCTCCCCCTCAAGGGTTGACACAAACGTCCTCATCGCCACATCCTCGTGTTCCACGTCAAAATCATCCAACAATTTTGAAAAAGCAGCCAAGTGGTCCTCAAGTGATTCTCCCGACCTTCCTGCAAACAAAGGTAAGCATTTAAGCCATTTACATCCAGGTAAGTCATGAGGATAATCTGGGAATGCAACAAAGCTTAGTGGGTCAAAAGCAGAAAATATCCACCTTACTGATGGCCTCACAGTCGCGGTGATACTGTTAATCTCATATAGAAATAAGCACAACTGCTACCCTACTACTAGCTCGAGATGGAAATAAAAAGAAAGATGAAGATGTCGAAGATACACTCATCAAAGTGCTCATCGAAAAAGAACTTACCTAAGAACTCATACTCTTACCAACTTCGAGAGGAGTTCTTGGTGAAGGGCTAGTCTTGTTCCGGTAAAGGTGTTAGGGTTTTTTCAAGCTCAGAACTAGACTTTGTGAGGGAATCGAAACAGAAAGATCTTCGTGTGTAAGTCCCCTGTGGATTCGTCCCTGTATCCTGTGGAGTCACCAGGTGAGTTAGAAAAAATAAAACAATTAAAGAAAAAATCACCGATTGTTATTTTCCAAGGCTAGCACTCCCTGACAACGACACCAATTTGTTAGCACAAATTTCCACCCTCCAATTGAGCTGTTAATTGTGTTAGGACAGCAATGAAAACCTGTCTAATTAAAGGAGTAGGGCCCCAATTGTCACTGACCAAACCCCTCTCCGTTTGGACTAATGCTTGCTAGCCTCTGGGGGGAGTCCCTAGGCACACTGAAGTGCCTTGCTGCTGTCTTTAAGTCTGATTTATGCATGTAAAACCTACAAAACAGCAAGTTGTTCATCTTGGACAGTGTGTAAAACCAGTCCAAAACTATGAGGAAAAGTAATATTCTATGCTTGGAGGGAACTTGCAGGGTTAGCACAATGATAATAGACTGGAAAAAGAAGAGAAAATTGTTTAAAAGATAGAAATAATCACAATAAACAGTTTAGAAAATGACAAATCAGATCACAATTTTACCACAGTACCACCAAGAAGAGAAGTTCGAAGACAAAACACACACTTCTTTATTGATCAAGCTTACAAGATGGTTGATTGCGCCACACTTGGCAAGCTTACAACCGGTACAATGCTTCGTTTGCTCAGAGAAAAGCCACCAAACTATAGAGAGAGAGAGAGAGAGAGAAGAATGAGAGAGAAACTGTGTTGTTGCTGCAACAACCGACCAAGAACCTCTATGAAGCATCCAATATATAGCATAAGGAGGGCGCATATCCCAAGGGAGAAGGAGAAGATGCATGAGTGGTTAAATTTGGAGACTAAGTGCATGAGAGAGTGAGGTATGTCAAGAGTGTGAAATAAATGAGTGTGTGTGAGAATTTACATGTAGTTAATGCGCATGAAAGGAGGAGTATTACGCCCTAGAACTTAGGAGAGCGTCATGTGGATGAGAAGTGAAAATAACTCGCATGCTAGAGTGGAATGGCTAAATAAGGCGCTCAAGTGAAATAGCATGCTTAAGACTAAGTCTTAAGTGGCACATGCAAGGTCATGAGAGTGAGTTGTGAGAGTTTTAGCGCGCATGGAGAGAAGGAATGTGCGCTAAAGGTTAGGAAAGCACATTAGGAGATGAAAGTGAGCGAATGATGGAGTTAAGTGTGAGAAGAAAGGTTAGATAAGGCGCATGGATGCATGGAAATGGCTAATAATAGTTATGAGTCCAAGTAACTGAGACATGCGCTGAGTGAGAGTTAACTCAGTAATGCGCCCACATGTGAGAGAGAGAAGAGGGCGTACTTAGGGAGATAAAAGAAGAGGGTAAGCTATGGCCAAATTCGCCCTAAATTTTAGGAATTTACAGTTTAAACTCAACTACGGGCGAATTTTGTGGAAGTGATGCATGGCAAATGGAGAGGTGAGTGTGAGGAGTAATATAGGGGAAATGGGACCCAGTTATGCACCCCCCATTAGCTCAATTAATTAATTATTAAATGCTCATGTCATGGGAAAATATGACCCATCACTAATTGGATGCCACATCACTTTGTAGCTCTGCCACATGTCGATCCTCGAGGGTGCCACTTGGCACTGCATGGACGATGATTGTACGTACTAAATATAGACATTTCTAAAAATTGAATCCAGTTCCTAAATTTTAGGAAACTGTCCACCTCACCCAGGATGACTGGGAGAACACCGCCACATGTCATTGTCTAAAAATAGACACTGCTAAAAATAGAAAATCGCATGAATGCCCTTGACTTTATACTCATTGATCTCGTTTTTCCGCAACGGATCCAAATATGTAATCAGAACTGACATGCGAGCCCTGGTGCTCAACCTGCTAAAAATGGTAAAACATGCCATATCATCCCAAAAAAAGATCCAAAAGACTCGGGATGTCTCAAGGACCAATACTGCATGCTCGGAATCTGAATTCTGGGCCTAGAATCATGCAAGGACTCATACTGTATGCTCAAAACTGCTCCAAACTATCAAGAGACCCACTCAAACCGTGTCTCCTAAAAAATAGCAACACCTGCTATATGTATACATCTCTCTCAAATATGCATGGAAACTAAGTCAACTCTAACTCTGAACCAAACAACCATGTACCAATCATACTTACCTCTGATGGGAACCAACCTCTTGCTCAACACAAGTGCTAAACTCAAGGAGAATCTCGGAATGCCAACCAAAACAATGCATGCTGGCTCTTAACCCTCAAGATTTTCAAGGGTGAAAATCTAGGGGTTAACAAGGCCTCAAATCAAGATTCGCAGCGTACAGTATTGACCCTTGAGACATTCTAAGTCTATTAGACCTTTTCCAGGATGACTTGTCAGTGTTTCTATTTTTAGCAGGTGGAGCACCAAGGCTCGCATGTCAATTATGATGACATATTTGGAATCCTCACGAAATATTGAATCTGATGAGTGTGTTATCATTGACATGCAGCAAGATTCTATTTTTAGCAGTGTCTATTTTTAAACATTTGACAAATGGCAGTGGTCTCCTAGTCATCCTGGACATATTTGGCAGTTTCCTACTTTTTAGCATCGGACCCCTATTTTTAGCAGTTTCTATTTATAGTAAGGGTGGTCGCCTCCAAAGGTGACAAGTGGCATGGTCAAATTCCAACAAATGGCAACGATGCAGTGTGACATGTGGCAATTGGGAGGCTTAATTAATGGAGGGGGCACACTTTCCAAGGAATAAGGAAAATATTTAATGATTTGGACGTGTGGATGAGGTGGCACATGAGTCATGGGCGTGTTTGGCCTAATTAAAGCCTAATTTACTTATTTCTCACTTTCACTCATCATTACTTCACTTTTTGTGCATTAATTTCTTAATTCCCTTTTATCTCCATATATGTGCCTTTAGTCCCTCTTAAATAGGGCGCAACTCCTCTTCGCAAGCACATGACTCCCTTGACCAATTATAGCTCCTCCATGCGCTATCTCTTTCTTATTTCTTCCTCCATGTGCCTCTCTCCTCCTCCATTGACCATCTCTCATACTTGGCTATATTTCTTTCCCATGTGCGCCTCCCTTCCTTCTCTTTCTCTCACACATGGCGCATTCTCTAGCTCACTCCACTCCCTTTCTCCATGCGTGAGCTATCTTCCTCTCCCTCTCCCTCTCCTATTTCCTACCACATCTCTCCTATATGTGCCTCCCTAATCACTATTTCTCTCACACGTGGGCTTACATTCCTCATCCCTTCTTCCTCTTGTGCGCCCTCTTCCCTAAAATTTAGGGTGCAATCTCTTATTTCCTTTCCTACACCTCCTCTCTCCACTTATTCACTACTCATTTGTTTCTTCCCTCCTAGCTTCCACAGATGTCCCTACTCATCTCCTAGAGTTGCCACCTCTTCCTCCCATGCGCATCCATTCTCTCAGGGCGGCTATGCATATCCCTCATGCGCCCAAAACCCTCACACGTGGCAATTAGCTCCTTCTCTCACTCACCTTCCCTGCCCATGCGCACTATCTCTCTTCCCATGCGCATTGCTCACTCATGCTTAACCTCTCATGTGCATAGCTTCTATCTTTACCTTCATGTGCATCCTCTTGTGCTTTATTGGGAAGTGTGCCCTCAAGAGCCTATATATTGGAGTGTTTGCTTCATTTTTAAGGGTCGGATATTCGCAGCAGTAGCATACATACTATCTTTCTCTCTTCTCTCATTCTTCTTCTATAGTCTAGCTACTCTTTCCTTGTGCAAGGATAATCATTGTACCAGTATTTTGCTTGTCTATTGTGGTGCAATCAGCCCTCTGGCGAGCCATTAATAAAGAAGTGTTGTGCTTGTATCGAGCTTTTATTTTTATCAGTATTGTGTCTTGGCCTTCTGCATTGATTAGTAGCTCTAGCCTCTTATTGTGATTAGTTTCGATCTTTTAAGTGGTTTTCTTTCCTCTTTTTATCCATCTTTCTCACACTAACACTGCAAGGATCCTTCCAAGTGATTATACTATCTTTTTTCCTAATGGCTTGGGCAGTTTTACACATTGTCCAAGACAAGTTGGTTGGACAACCTGAGTGGGCCCAATGGTTAAGAACATGTGTTTCCTCCTTGGAGGTCACAAGTTCAAATTCAAAGGGGGTAGGGTATGTACACCTCCGTAGACTTTAGCAGTCAAATCACTCCGTGGAGAGGGTCCCTTGTCCCACAAACAAGGGGGTCTCATACACCAATTTGTTGTCTGGCTTAGCCGCAACCTTAAAAATAGATTATTATTATTATTATTATTATTTGTGTTTCTTTTGCAGAAAATCAGATCCAAATCAGCAACAAGGTACCCAAGGACTCCCCCCTGAGGTTGGCACGCACCAGCCCGAATGAAGAGGAGGTTTCCTTGTGACAATTGGGGCATTATCCTCTTGAATTAACCACTTTTCCATCGCTGATTTTACATTATATCAGATCTGATTGGAGGGTGAAAAAGTGTGCTAACAAATTGGTGCCATTGTTGGAGAACGCAAGCCTTGGTAACAACGACATTGGTGAGTTTTTACTTTGATTGATATACTCTTTTCTAACTCACCTGGCAACTCCACGGGGTATAGGGGCGACTTCACAGGGAAACTTACGCATATCATATCGGTTTGATCCCTCTCAAGAACTATTTCCATCCCTCAGTGAGCTGGAGCACCTATTTCAAAATAGTTCTTTCATCACACCCAGCACTAGTCCAACTTTGACGGTTGGTATTGTTCCTTTGTCATCGGTTCAGGTAAATCTTCCATTCGTAACTACTAGTAGCATTGTGGTAAGTACTTCGGCATCTTAGGTATCATCTCCTTCTACCCCATCATCACCTGCTTCAAGTGTTTCAAGTTCTAGCAACATGGTAGTCAAGTTTTTCTTTTATGACTTATGCTCCACAAGACATAACTCAAAGCCAAGGGCAACCCCATGCCATGCCTACTACCAACTGTGTTAAGAATCTTCCAAAGTTCCAAGGGAATAATGTTGTTGATGTTGAGGATCACGTGAATCAATTTTTGAAAGTATGCCATGATATGTCAATTGAACATGAAGACGGGGCAATCAAGATGTTTGTGTTAACTTTGGAAGGAGAAGCGCACACATGGTACAAGGGTCTTCCAAACAACTCCATCGACGGATGGAATTCATTCAACACCAAGTTCATAGAAAGATGGGACGATAAACAAGACACTGCTCTTTTACTCAGAAATTTTGCTAATATTAAGAAGAAAAAGAATGAAATTGTCGTTGAATTCAATACCCGTTTTCTAAAGCTTATCATAGAATTACTGTTGCTATAAGACCTAATGTTGCATTTGCTTTGATTTCTTATCTAGAGAAATTTGACGAAATCTTGTTGTGTTGATCAGGAAAAAGGAACCCCAGACTTTGGATGTTGCTTTCAACAAGGCGATAAAGACAGAAAAACACCTTTCATCCGCTCAGAAGGCGCAGGTCCCCATTTCACACTTGGTCGATCTACAGGATAGGACGACATCATTCCCACCTGCACCACCATTGGTAGAACCTAAGCAGGAGGAGGAGACAACTAAAGATGCATCTTTTGAATTATGGAATGATCTAAGTAACAAGGTAGTAAAGATTAAGAAAATGTTACAAAACCAACTTGTTATTTCACCTCAAAAACATTTTCAACAGAAGAAACCTTTTCAGTATGCCAAGAAGCATGATGAGCAGAAGCCCCCAGCGCAAACATCTGGTACCAATTACCTTGATCATGTGTCATCCAATATGTATTTCCAGGCATGTAAACTTCCTCATAGTGAAGCATCATGTGTTGTCTTCGCTAAAGCCGTGTATCTTTTCGAGCAAGGAGATGACCAATCTAACAAGCAGGAAAGCACTCTCAATGTTGTGGCCAAGTTTGATGACATGGATGAACCTCACACCTTTCAAGTGTCTGATGCTAGCAAGGTAAGGGCTCATAGTTCTTTTCATGTAGATTCTAATCGTTTGATATCCTTGCAAACAAACATGTAGCCAGTTCACACTCAACAAGTTACTTCAGAGGATATTAAAAGGGCCAATGCAGCTGGTGTGGTTATGGTGGCAGAGATTACCAAGCAGTATGCATGCAGGGGTAAAGCCCCAATTCAACCATTGGCTAGAGATGAGACTTCAACAGCGCAGGTAAGTAAGATTGACCCCCCATTGTTACCTCTTCCAGTTCAACCTAAGTCTTCTAGCTTTTCTTTGGAAAGTGAGCTTGCGAAAATTAAGACTCACGTGCATCTTAAAGAATTACTTCGCATGCCTACTCACAAAGAAGCAATTAGTAGATTCATTGAAGCCAAGGATGCAATAAACCACTCAGACAACAATCCTCGGGTCTTCCTTGGTATCAATAAGGTTGTTAGTTCTCCTATTCCTTTTTATATTTCATTGCTAGTAAATGGTTTGATATTGAGAAATTGTATGTTGGATTCTGAAGCATC
>ML800405.1:68959-83571 GCA_009831015.1 Picea engelmannii
ATTATATCTTATATGATGTGAAACCAACACAAAACCCTCGCACGTGGGAGTTAACTCCCCTCACTCACCTTCCCTGTCCATGTGTACTATCTCTCTTCCCATGCGCATTGCTCACTCATGCTTAACCTCTCATGCGCATACTTTCTATCTTTACCTTCATGTGCGCCCTGTTGTGCTTTATTGGAAAGTGTGCCCTCAAGAGCGTATATATTGGAGTGTTTGCTTCATTGTTTAAGGGTCGGATATTTGCAGCAGCAGCTTACATACTATCTTTCTCTCTTCTCTCATTCTTCTTCTATAGTCTAGCTACTCTTTCTTTGCGTGAGGATAATCATTGTACTGGTTTTTTGCTTGTCTATTGTGCTGCAATCAGCCCTCTGACAAGCCATTACTAAAGAAGTGTTGTGCTTGTATCGAGCTTTCGTTCTTGTCGGTATTGTGTCTTTTCCTTATGCATTGATCAGTAGCTCATAGCCTCTTATTGTGATTAGTTTCAATCTTTTAAGTGGTTTTCTTTCATCTTTCTATCTATCTTTCTCACGCTAACACTGCAGGGATCCTTCCAAGTGATTATACTATATTTTTTCCTAACTTCTTGGGTGGTTTTACATGTTGTCCAAGACAAGTTAGCCATTTTTTTTTGTGTTTCTTTTGCAGAAAATCAGATCCAAATCAGCAGCAAGGTACCTAGGAACTCCCCCCTGAGGTTCGCACGCACCAGCCCAAACTGAGAGGAGGTTTTCCTGTGACAATTGGGGCATTCTCTCCTTGAATTAACCACTTTTCCATCACTGATTTTACATTATATCAGATCTGATTGGAAGGTGAAAAAGTGTGCTAACATGCCCTCAGGTTTCGAGCCCGTACACTTCAGCCTCCTACGAGACCAAACCCTATTCAACAGATCACCTCCTTCTTCACAATGTTACCTTCTAGTAGGGGCACTAAGAGTCAAACCGACACCAATGCAGCTTCAGACTCCAGATCAGTCCGAACCCGTAGAACCTTCCTCTGTCCCACGGGATTTCAATGGCATGACCAAACCAAATCCCTTCCCAGGAGACAGATGAGATCCCCCATGACTCATCGGGGTACTACCTCTTCCAGATAGCAGCACTGTGGACGATTCAGGCATCCCACCAGCTCCCCCTCTGGACATCCTACTATACTCAATTTTCTTCACTCTGCCTCGAATGGTAGGAGAAAGCGGTCCATTCCATGACAAACCTATTTCATCACCTCTAGTTCTTCTCGTTCCTAGATCTTCTCCTGCAGTACATCCCCTCGTCTGAGCAGGTCTCTGCGCTCAAGGTCCAGGGTTCTTCATGTCCCAACATAGATCTCACTCTCTACATCTTTAGCTTATTTAATTGTATTTTCATTTTACTTTCTACATGTTGCCTTTCTTTATAGGAGACCTTTCGATAATCCTGCTTTATAATGACAGCATTGTACTCAACAGTCCCTTTGACCTACATTTGTGGTCATTAGTCGAACATTAACAAAATTATCTTATCTTATCTATCTTGGATCTTATTTGGTGCATAAGGATTAATGGTGAAATGCTCAAGTCTTCTACAAGCTAACTAGATCGATTCATTAAAGAGATTTTTCTACCATTGGAAGGAAGACGTTCTAAGGTAATTCATCTCCTTCTTCCTTTGTTGGTTTGGTAATTATTTGGTGCCTTGCCTTGTCTATCCATCTTGGAACCCTAGCAAGAAGTATTAAGCAAGTTTATCAAGCAATAGTGGATCTTGTTGGTGAAGGTTGTTTCCTTGAGGATCCCTTTTTGTAGGGCCTTGATTTCCATTGTTAATCTTGATTGGATGAGGGATTATTCGTCCTCTTGGTTCTAATCTCTTAGTCCTAATCAGTGTTACCAACATTGCGATAATATCGCAATGTTGGCGATATTATCGACAAAATCAGGGTCGGCAATATTTTCCGATATTTTCATTCTTACAACATTGTTTTTCATTCTTACGATATTTTCCGATATTTTCCCTTGGCTCCATAGAGAAAATATGGAGCCAAGTAGACCAATAATTAAGAGGGTTTCTTCTTGGCTCCACAAACCTCTTTGATTGACCTTGACTCCATTTCCCTTGTTGGATTTGGCATTGATCTCTACTTCTCTCCATAACCTATTTTAAACCATAAAAACCCCAAAACTCTATTTTACTAAGGCTACTCTCACTTCACCTTGTGCTTCATTGCCTAGCTTTAGTAATCCTACTAGGGATATCACGCTTCAGCCGAAGGAGAGCCAGCCTAAAGTGAAGAGGATTGGTTGTTGAGGTGACAATGGTGACCATCCTAACAATTGCCCCTTGAGTTGTACCTTGTGGATTAGGGCTTTTATCATTAAGTAAATTTGGGTGGTAACAACCCGCACCCAACATTGAGCTCTAGCAACATCCAAAAGATAACCCCAAGCATCAACAACTAAGACATAAAGGTATGAAGCAAGCGGGCAACCCTGCCTAATAGATTTATGCGAGACAATTCTATTTAACAAAACACTATGGACAGAAACAAAGGCTAAAGTCTTGGAAAAGAGTCATCACCGTGGACACAAAACATGCACTGAAACCCAATATAGAAGGCATGTCTATGATGAAGGATAAATTAATCATTTCATAGACCTTGTTGAAAGCAATTTTCAGCAAGAGGCCCTGTTGTCACATCTCTTTAGCCCACTCAACAAGCTCCCAAGGTCTAAACATTGTGTTAAGGATGAACCTGCCTTGAATAAATACAGTATGATATTAGTGAAACCGCTTGCGTTGCAACTGATTGAATCCTCAATGCTAGGAATTGTCTAATTTTTTCAACGAAGGGGTAGAATGGTAGCACTGTCCAGGAGAAGTGAGAATCAAGCAAGGCAAAGGCTGAATGAAATTCGCACATTGCTTGAAGAAGACATTCAGAATGTTAACTCTATAGGAAGAGGCAGATAAGGAAGAATGAGCACTTCAGTGCTAGGAGGAATACAGTGCACGTGGAGCTCAAATCTTGGCTGGTCTGCAGAGTCAGTTAAAGAAGATGATGAGCCATCAATATTCTAGTATGACTTTCTTAAGCACAAGAATGCTTCCGAAAGAATCATGGTACTGATGAACCTGGATGGTGTTTTAGTACAAGACTTCATGGAGATCAGGAAGATGTTTGGGTTGCATTTCCAAAATATCTTTGTTGAGTACTCTGTCACACAAGGTTGTAGTTTAGTTTTTAGTTTTACGTTCTGGTATTAAAAGAATCATGAATGGTCATTGGTATGTATCATGTATATATCATGTTTAAATTATGTAAATTTTTAGGTAGTTTTTGAATATTTTTGGGTTTCTTGAGAATTTTCAATTTAGAAAAAAAAAGTTGTTCCTTGGAAATTTGGCAGGGACTTATAGCCATTCGCAAAACCCGTACCCCCATCATCCTGTTCCTGAAACTTGTGCAACATAGATGAAAAGATTGGCAAACATAAAGCTAAATCGAAGGTCAACTTCTTATGGCCACTACTCCAGCAATATTGCATTAAGGCTTAGTAAATAAATCAGATTCAGAATCCGAACTGCCAATTAAAAAGAGTACAAACATTAGTCCAAGTCAAAAAGCTGCCAATAGAGAGAAAAAATTGACATTTCTAGAAGGATGGAATGTCCAACAGGTAGGAAGGAACATTAGTGACATTGTCAGATTGATAGGCATTTCCTTTATTGGAAAAGGAAATATTGTGCAACCTGTAAAAGGGTGTCCAGTTATTTTTGCTTGGGGAGAAGTCGCAACGTTTAGATCAGAGTTAGCTATTCAGATTTCGGCCAGGATTGGCATTTCAGGTAAGATGTACGTTCTCTTGAGATCAGAGCCAAGGATGACATGCTAACTCTCCTCACTATGTAGAGGGAGGGCCAACTTGTATGCTCATGTTTTGTCACCAAGATGTATAATTCTTGATGTATTCGTTATTGTTCAGTAATGAAATATAAGATGTATTTTCGTTATTGACACCACAAAACTAGAAAGAAGTAGACAACTTTATTAGAAAAGTTGTTTTCCTTTGAGCAAAATGTCATAGAAGTAAAAAATGAGTGCCTTCAAATGTACATATGTATAACTTCAGGCATGCATGCAACTAAAACATAAGGGTAAGGAGCAAGCAGGCAACCCTGCCTGATAGATTTCTGCAAGAAAATTCTCTGACAAAGCACTACTGACAGAAACAAAGGCTGAAGTGTTGGAAAAGAGTCTTTACCATGGACACAAAACATGCACCAAAACTCAGTTAAGAAAGCATATCTATGAGGAAGGACCAATTAACCCTGTCATAGGCCTTGTTGAAAACAATTTTCAGCAAGAGGCTCTGGTGTCACATCTCGTTATCCACTCAACACACTCCCAAGTTGTCAACGTTGTGTCAAGGATGAACCTGCCTTGAATAAATCCAGTGTGCTCTAGTCAACTGTCAAACAATCTGTAATGCAACCCGTTGAATCCTCAATGCTAGAGGAACTGTCTAATTTCTTGAACAATGGGGTAGAATGGTGGCACGGTCTAGGAGAAGAAGAGAGAATCAAGCAATGCAAAAACTGGCTGAAATTCACACATTCCTTGAAGAAGATATTCAGAATGTTACTCTATAAGAAGAGGCAACTAAGGAGGAAGAAGCACTTCGGTGCATGGAGAAATATTGTGCATGGGGAGCTCAAATCTGGGCCCGCTGCAGTGGGTTAAAGAAGGCGATGAGCCATCAAAATTCATGTTTGTCTATCTTAAGCACAAGTATGCTTCTGAAAGAATCATGGAACTGAGGAACCCTGATGGTGTTTTAGTGCAAGACTTAGGGGAGATGTTTGGGTTTCAGCTCCAAAATATCTTTTTTGAGTCCTCTGTCCGGTAAAGTTGTATTTTAGTTTTTATATTTACTTCTTGCGATCAAAAGAATCATGAATGGTCATTGGTATGTATCAAGTACATATCATGTTTAAAATATTTAAATTGCTAGGTAGTTTCTTGCTGGGAATTTTCAATATTTTTGGGTTTTTTTGAGAATTTTCAATTTAGAAAAAAAAGTTTGTTCCTTGGAAATATGGCAGACTTATAGCCATTCCTAAAACCTGTACCCTCATCCCCACATTCAGGACTCTTGTGCAACATAGATGAAAATATTGGCAAACATAAAGCTAAATCGAAGGTCAGCTTCTTATGGCCACTACATCAATATTGCATTGAGGTTTAGTACATAAATCAGATTCAGATCCAAACTGCAATTAAAAAAAGTACAATCAATAGTCCAAGTCAAAAATTTGCTAATAAAGATTACAAAATTCATATTTCTGGAAGGATAGATTGTCTAACAGGTAGGAAGGAACATTGGTGACATTATCAGATTGATAGGCATTTCCTTTTATGGAAAAGACAATATTGTGCAACCTGTAATGGGGCCAATTCTGTTTTCTTGGGAGAAGTCACAATGTTTAGATCAGAGTTAGCTATTCAGATTTCAGCCAAGATTGGCATTTCAGGAAAGATGTTGAGATCGGAGCCAAAGCTAACATGCTAACTCTCCTCACCTATGAAGGGAAGGAAAACTTGTATGGTCATGATTTGTCGCCATGATGTATAACTTTCGATGTATTCTTTACTGTTCAGTAACA
This sequence comes from Picea engelmannii, assembly GCA_009831015.1. NCBI lineage: Eukaryota > Viridiplantae > Streptophyta > Pinopsida > Pinales > Pinaceae > Picea > Picea engelmannii. The sequence continues at coordinate 74,617 of ML800405.1, forward strand.
AATTATAAGATGCATTTTCATTATTGAAACTACAAAAAAGAGCTGTTTTCCTTTGACCAAGATGTTATAGAAGGGAGAAATGAGTGCCTCCAAATGGACATACATACAACTTGAGGCATTCATGCAACAAAGGGTTAGCTGATAAGTAATTAGGATGTTGCAGTATACCTGAGAATTCTGGACCAGAACATCAATTGCTGCTAAATAAGGCACCACATTCAATGTTTTATTGACAAAATGAACACGATCCTGAATTTCATTTTCCTTGACAAAATCTCGTAGCTGTGTTTCAAATTTAAGTTGTTTATTCATGTCACTTCCTACCACGATGGCATGCATTGAAGGTAATTGTAGTCGTTGTTTCTCAATTATTTGCAGACTTTCATAGAATGCACGTAGAAATAGATTTTGGCCCTTGCCTCTTGAAACACCTGTGCACTTTCAGTTGTCAGTGACCAAAATAAATGTAAAACAATACAATAGAAAGGGCAAACAATCTCTACAAAATGCTTTGTAAGGGCAAGAACAAAAACAACAGTTTGTAACACATCAACAGGAGTAAGTTTACACAAAATGCATATCTCCCTGCTCTTGGAGATTTTAAATTTGTTCTGGTGTATTTTAAAGAGTTGTCCCTCAGAAAAAAAGACAAGGAGTGGACTACCTGTACGTATACAAGGGAATAATTTAAATTTTCCAAGCAATTGCAATTTCAATCAAGAGATATTGTTGCTTTCTTGCAGGAAAATATCCATGTTCGCCATATCATTTTGATTTCAGGCAAATTATCTTTAATTGTACATAACATTAGCAACAGGATATGGACTGCAAAAGCATTACCCAAGCCAGTCTAGAATTAGAAACTTGTGTATAAGAATAAATAGATTATGTTGTACGTTTCTCATTAACTCCAGACAAACATAGAGATGGAAAAAGTACTCAGCTCACACTATCACCATATTCACAGAACCAGGCATAGTCTCTAACTTTTGCTATCAAATTAGAAGTGCAAAAAAACATTTCATACTCTGTTGCTATCCATCAGCTCACATCACACAATTGTCTACTTGTACCTCTCAATTCCCTCATTAGTGTCAGTATTACGGTCTTACCCAAGCCCGGTCAAGGATTAGTAAGTGACTTATACATGAAATAGACTATATCATACACTTCTCGTCAACTCCAGACACAAATAGATATAAACTTCTCAATGGCAGAATTGGCATAATAAATAACCTGATTGATATCGAATTACAAATTCAAAAAATCCCCACACGAATTGTTGTCTAGCATTTATTAATTCACACCACACAAATGGCTAATTTCCAATTTCATAAAAGATACAACTCTTCAAAGTACTAATATCCGCATCATGTCTTCATCAAGCATGATTCTTCATCATAATCAACCTTACCAAATGTTCTTTAACATGATGACACTCTTAATATATTGACTGAGTTGATTTGTTGCTTGGATTGCTGCCCAACCTGAAAGGTCAGATTTATGTTCCCTGTTCAACCTTTTTCCAACCCAACTGTCCTATCTGCTAAGATGCCATTTCTCTTTGTTGGTCACCCTCCCATCCACTCACTTAAAGTTTAACCATTGGGCCTTCTCAGTTGCTAATGTGTTAGCTAACCTTCTACCCTGCTCTAGAATCTTTAATAACTTAATTTTGTCTTTCATTGAACTCATTCATCTCTGCTAATGTCAATTGTCATCATTATCACTAGTAGGTTGCAGTCAAACCACTGTAATCCAAAATCCTGGCTAACATAAGCTTCAAAATGGTGCAACTCCAAAAAATCCATGGTTCTAAAAAGTTAATTTTTAGAACACAATTTCCATCAGGCCAAACTCACAACATGCTCTTGCCCACCAAAATGAACTAATATACGGTGCTAATAATGCCATCAAGAAATCCTTGATCTTGTCAAAAATCTCATAATGTTCAATTTGAAAAAGTTACAAATCATATGCTCGTGTTGTTTAGTTCATGCATAGTTGTGACCTATGCTGCAGTGAGTCACGGTTTGATGGGAGAAAAGAAGAGAATAGGAGTTAATCCCATGGAATGGCACAAATAGTTATTAATGAGAAGAAGTAAATATGTAAAATCCTAACGTAGTTCAATATGTTACATACTAAATACAAATTAATAAACATCATTATATGCAAATTGAACAATTACACATATACTAAAAATCCACAATACATATATCAGCAGTTTTCTCAATGATAATAAAAAAGACAATAACACATCAGATTACTAACCAATTTTAATTTCATACAACATAAAATTTTGAAAGTAGGCACATAGTCCAAAACTGCAAAATGCTAAAATAATATTCTAAAGGGTGATGCCGATATATTGTGCTCAGGCTTGCTAGGTTCAGCTATATCATTATCATCACTAGCATCCTCCTGTTCTCTGTTGTCTTAAGGGACACCAACCAAGCCTATTGTTGGTTCTAAAATACCCTCCTTATCAATGTATGAAGCATCCTCGAGGTCCACGTCCCAAATCCCTAGCGTTCTGCAGATCCTTAAAAATATCTAGAGTCTTCGAGGTCTGAAGGCAAACATTGCTCTGCACAAAAACAAGATTTTATCCTCTATTAAACAATATCATGTTCTTCTTAATGGAGTGGATAAAGCTGGAGGTGGGCTATAGCTCCTCTAAGCAGCTAAGGAACTGGCAGCCTGACACAACCAATGCACGTTGTAGTATTTGTTAGAATAATTAATGGTTAATTGTGTTGATCCCTATGTTGTTCCCTAGTGGCTAGGGTTAGGGCCTCCAGTTGTGGGTCAGCCTTTGCAATGGCCTCCCTGTCTTAGCAAGAATTGTATAAATAAAATGATATACCTCCGAATTTGTATATCATAACAGATGGAGTTATAAGATTATCTACCATTCACATCCAATGTGCTTTTGTGTGTGATCTATTTCCTAGGTTTTACCGTTTTATCATAGTATCAGAGCAGGAACTATGTTAATTCTTGGACTGGAGATGTACGTGACTTGTGCGACATATGAACTGTCTATAAGGAACCTAGTACGGGGCATATGGTAGAAAGTGTGTGATGCAGGAACATTTTCCCTCCAAAATCAACATTGTTGATTAGGCCTTAGGGGTCTTTGAATTTACTAAGGGAGTGGGTTCCCTAATTCTAAATCATTGTATTTTCCTAGATTGAAATCATTGTATTTCCCAAAGTTTGTAAATAGAGACTTTAGAAGATTTAATATTTGTAAGGGGATAAGTCCTCATTTAAATGTCTAGAAGATTCAGGAAAGTGAGTGATTGAGATGAATGTTGGGGATGAAATCAAATCTGCCTTGTTAGCAGATTCCGAGGCTTGAAAGAGATTTTAGGGATAGATGAGGATATTGTGGATCTGAGAGATCGTAGAGCTAGGTTGCAGATTTTGTGGATCTGAGAAGTTGGCCCCTAGGGCTAATTAAAGTGGTTTTAGCCACTAATTGAAGAAGTCAGCCCAGCTTGGTGAAGAGACACAACCCTAGCACCTAGCAGCTAGTATAAATAAGAGAGGATGATGCCTCATTCTCACACTCACTCAAGTCACTCATCTAGTGCGCAAGTTTGAAGGAAGCTGCAGTTGCCAGAAGAAGAAGAAGAGAGAGGCGCATTGCTCAGTGTTGGATATTCTATAGTGTTTGGTTTATTATCTTGGCATTGTATTGGCAATCTATATTAAGGAAGTTTTTGTTGGGTTTTCTCCCCCATGAGGATTTCCCAATATAAATGTTGTGTACCTTGTGATTGTGTTTCTTTCAGTGATCCTGCTTATGCTATTATTATCTAGTAAATTGAAAAGAACTTAATAGCAGCTCTAAATTTAACACTATCTTCTTAGATAGAAATCATTGTGTTTCCTTAAGTTTGTAAATAGAGTCTTTAGAAGACTTAGTATTTATAAGGGGTTAAGTCCTCATTTAAATGTCTAGAAGATTCATGAAAGTGAGTGATTGAGATGAATGTTGGGGATAAAATCAAATCTGCCTTGTTAGCAAAATCTGAGGCTTGAAAGAGATTTTAGGGGTAGATGAGCATATTGTGGATCTGAGAGATCCTAGAGCTAGGTTGCAGATTTTGTGGAATCTGAGTAGGATCTGAACTAATTGACAGTTCAGGTCTCGCCTTTAAGTTTGTAAGCCTACGGGCATTGAAGATAGAGACAGGGTTGTAGAGAGATAGAAAAAGAAAAGGAGTGTGAGTGGGAAAAGGCCAAGTGTGGCCAAAGGCCAAACAGAGGCCAATAGAAGGTAAATCGGGCCAAAAAGGCAAGAAAGGCCTTGTGTAAATCTGTGTACAGAGATTCATTAATAGAATCATTGTGTTTATTACTTCTCCGTGTAAGTGTGAGATTGGATATCCCTTTCATTGTATTGGTGTCCCTGTGTTGAGTTATTAAAGTCCAGATCGGACTCTCCTAGAGTTGTTGGTGCAGGTTTCGAGGTTTAAACTGTGTTAAGAACCACAATTCAGAGAGGCAAGGATTGATGAACCTGACTTAAGATAGATCGGGGTCAAGTTGACAGTTTGAGTTGGTTTGGAATCGTGGATGAACCAGAGTTTGAATCCTACTCTGTGCACAGAGCAATCGAGGGTTGAATACTGTCAAAGAATAGAGTTCGAATTCCCTTGTAAACGTCGAGGAACAGTGACCCTGGGATCAAACTAAAGATCAAGTCGTGGTCGTGGATTTGTCTCGAGATCTATGCCATCGGATCGAAACAATGAAGTAAAGATCCATCGTTGATCATCAAACAGATCAAAGTTGATCTGAGGTCTGAATGATATCATGGAGGTGGCTATCCAGTCATCCTTTTTATTAAAGATATCGGAGTTGTAAACAGTGGGAGGACACAGTTGAGGAAAGACTTTGATCGACGGTGAAGATCTACTCAGAATGATTTAGATAATGGCTCTTGAAAGGACACATAGCAATTGACTCGTCGGGACCAAGTTCGAAGTGGAATAAAGGCGATTGGATCGGGATCGTTGATCACAAGAGATCGACGGTGGAGGTTGAATCATCGGATCGAAAGCCAATAGTCCGATAGACCTAAGACAAAGTCTATCCAAATCGACAATGGAGATTAACCCTTAACAGAGATCGACGGCGTAGAATCTGTTGGAGAGATTACAGTACTTTCGGAGTCTGATACTATTGGAGTGGTTCTTTCTCATTGGAGTCTGAATTGTTCGGAGGGGTTCCAGTGTCTCGGAGTCTGAGTTCTCGGACTGACTCTTGTTCCTCAGAGTTTGAATGGTTGGAATGGCTTAACCCATGCACGATGACACTCTGATAAGAGGAAGTCCGACAGTGCCTTAGCGCCAAGTTTTGGCACAAGGATTTATGGAGACCCCCACAAGACTAAAGAGCAATACTGCACTTCGAAAATGATAAACCACTTTATGTTAGCTCGAGATTATAGTGCTTGATCATGTAGAAGAAAAGGGGCTTAGTGCCCAAACGGGGAAAAGTGTTCAAATTAATCAAAGGAAGTTAGTGTCGATCCTAAGAGTGCTTAAGTTAAGCGCCTCTAAACTATTTAATGGTTGTTTCACTTAACAAAGATTCCAGGACATGATAAGTTCGAGGGCTTAGCACCAGAGGGAAGATAAGAGAGCAGCAAGAGTGTTGAAGCTGTAGCAAAGTTTATTTTAACTCTGTATTTGTGGGTTTTGGACCGGGAGATCATCATCAGTCTGGTCATATGCAAGGAAATTGTGCATATATGAAAAGGGTTCAAGTTTGTGGCAGAGTTTGAAAGCAGCATGGAGGCTAAGGGCTTAGAGGTAAAATTTACTTTTGCATTAACATCTTTTACTAAAAATTGGGACACCTTTGTTTTGTGAAAAAAACAGTTAATGTAAGAAAGCAACCAATCAAGTTCAAAAGAAAGTGTGTTATTTGCGGTAACATTGATCACCATGGAAAGGACTGTAGACATAACAAGTCGAGAATTCTGCCCCAAGGAGGATATCAAGTCAAGGAAAAGGTAATGTTTTCTTTTCCCTATCAGCTATATTCTAATAATTCTAATAACGTGTAGTACTTGGATTATGTTGCATTGCAACATGTGACTATCTGTTGAATGAAGATGTTGAGCATAAGAAAGTGGTTCTCGGCAATGCCATTTCCCTTGAAGTCAAAGGATTAGATGATGTGTCGATAACACTGCTAGATGGTAAAGAGAAAATTATTTGTGACGTTTGTAAGACACCCAACCCCCTAAGTACCTTTTAAGGGATGGGGTATTAAAATTTTGCTTCTACTTAACCACCTTAAAGCCTCTTCTCGAGGGCACCATCGTCTTCTGCTCGTCAAGAGCTTTCCAACAACTGTTACCATGCCTAAAACCAAGCTTTGGATCAAAAGTTAAGGCCTTCTAAAGTTTCTTAGGCCTTCATTGGCCAAAATCCACCTCATCACCGTGTGGCACCCACTTGACTCCACGTCACCTATGTCCATCTGACGTGGCACTGACATGGCACCTGCCAGTTGGCCATTGGTCCTTGGCCTATCAGGCCCACCAAATCCGACGGCTCGGATTCACTCAAAGATTTTCATCGTCATCGGAGTTCTTCTCCATCGGAGTTATATGCCACCCCAACTGATATGCCCCGACGACATACACTCTGACAGATCCATCCTCCAAATTCGACGACTCCCAGAATCTGACATTCAACGGTCCCGATCTCGTCGACACCTCGAACTTGCTCGGCAGTTAACTTCAGCCTCCTCAATCCCACGCTAAGTGAACGGGTGGGACTTGTTATCCCCACTTTTAGGGATAACTAGGAGATTATGTCTCGAGGCCTGCAGGTCCTAGACATGGAGTACCGAGAGCCAGATCGACTTAGGCATGGCCCTAGAGGGCCCATGTTTTCTCCCTTTCAGCGCCTCTACTTTGCCAGCAGCAACAACATCCATCACCATCGGCTTGGTCTTGTGTCAGAGATGGTTCTTGCTCCATGAGGTAACGAGTCTAGGTATCATGGTATGTGTCACTTTGATCCTCAAAACCTTTGAATATGTGCATTTAATTCCTTTTATTTCTAACGAATGCTTGGATCTTATACTTGTCCACTTGACCATGTCTGGGGGGAATGACAGGATGCCTTAGCAAGCCTGTGCCCATAGGTTTTGGTTTGCCACTGGGGGGATTTCTGAAAAGCCATCGTCCACTCCTTTCATATTACCACTTTTTCCATCCTGCTTCTCGCTCATCTACCCCATTTCATTTGTCCAGGAATTGGGTTGGCCAATCATTTGAGGGTTGCACCTTACCTTGTGGGAAGAAGGGGCTAAAGGCCCAGAAGGTAAAAGCAAGCTGACAAAAGATAAAAGCCTAAAAATAAAACCTCAAGATGCTTCGCCCAGGGATCCTCGAGAAAGCAGTAAAAGGTTTCTCAGCAAGAAACAAGGAGGACCCATAAAAATAATAAAACAAGACTTAGTCAGAGGATAGGGGGTCTCATCACGAGCCAGCCTATTAGGTCCATGGGTACCTAATAGTATGACACTACTAGCAACTAGTTACCACGCTAGGGTAGTGACTCTTGGTTGCATGGCCAAGAGAAAGGGGGTCTCATCACGAGCCAGCCTTCTCATTTCTGTGAAAGTACTTGTGGGTAATGCTGTCACCACTGGTCACCACGCCAAGGTAGTGTCCCCTGATTAACTTCTTAAAGAAAAAGCAATAAGAATAAAAAATAAAAGGCATGAATGGGCTTGGAAACAACTGCATCCAGGACAGGTGCAGCTCGCCTTCTACAAAGGCACCCACAGGTAAAGTTTTACATTCCCCTGCTTTCGCTGCACCCATTGTCAGGACATCCCTTATCCACATCACCCACTTACATGGCTTAGATGAAGTATTTTCCGGGAACTTTCCTTTTCCAGTGGACTCTAGCCCAATAGGACGCCCTGACACTTTCCCCAAACTTGTATTGCAGGCTTGTATAATGTCTTTGAGCTTTTAACTGGGGTAATAGGGATTTTATGCACATGTTTAATAATATTGAAGATGATATGTGATTGACATTGCTATGATCTTTGTGACTTATGAGCCCATGGAGGACATAGTTGTTGATGTTGAATTTAAAGCAGCTGCAAGAGCCATTCTCTGGGAGGATGGCAAAGACCCTAGCTGAGATCTAGGGCCTCCAGTGCACTCTTGGGGATTTGGTCTGGGACCAAACAGTCAGTGCCATGCCAAAAGACCCTTGTTAAGGGCCCCCAGTAGATGACTGGGGTTCTTGGTCTGGGACCAAGCATAAAAGACCCTTGTTAAGGGCCCCCAGTAGATGACTGGGGTTCTTGGTCTGGGACCAAGCAGTAAAAACTCTTACGAGGGCCCCCAGTATATGACTGGGGTTCTTGGTCTAGGACCAAGCAGTTAAAGTCCGTAGATATGTCTAGGGCCCCTGGACATGTTCCAGGGTACTCATGTCTAGGACATGGGTTGATCCTTGGTCTTGTACCTTGGTGGATAAGACCCTCGAAATGTTCTAGGGAAACCTGATCCTTGATCAGGTGTTTGTTGGTGCATGACCCTCTTTGAAGGCGGGCACGACCAAATGAGGGATGTATCCCATATGCAGTGATGATAAAGTTAAAAAGGTCACCTTGAGAATGAATGGACAAGTATTGCCACCTAGTCACCTTCATAAAACCCCCTTCACCCTTGCTTAAGTTTGTTTGGGGTTTTGGTTTTTTCTTCAAGGGGTAATGTAAAAATATTAATTAAATGTTTAATTATAACATGCTTAATTAATATTTATATTAATTAAACATGTTATTTTTAATTATTATTTTTTAACCTGCCCTAGCCTAAAGTATAAATAGAGCCCTATCCCTCTACCTTTTGCACACTCTAATATTCTCTTCTAATTGTGAGCGGATCTCCTCTCATGA
>ML800405.1:109200-125286 GCA_009831015.1 Picea engelmannii
ACACATTGAAGGTCCTTGTGTCATGTCCCTACCAAGGTTTTAAGCCATTTTATTTGTTGAAGTGAGATAGAGCCTTGCCTTAGCAACACTCTATTATTTCTTTCTAGCCCTTGCTGAAGAGGATTGAGCCTTGCCATAGCAACACTCAATCCATCTTCTTCCATGCTAGCCGTTTTTCTTATTTGTTGAGCTAAGAAGGAGAAAACGCATCAAGGCCTAGTTTCCCTACACCTTGGTGAGCCGATTTTCCCTAGGGTTTGCCTAGTAAAGCCTTGCCATAGCAACACGTTACTTGCAAAACCTCTTGTCTTAGCTTTATGCAATCTTTTGAGCTAGTTGTTTTGCCTTTGATTTAAGGAGGGAGGAGAGAGCACTGAGGCCTAGTTCCCCTACACTAAAGTGAGCCTCTCTCAACTAGGGTTTCATCCTTGAGGCCTTGCCATAGCAACACCTCCAGGTTTAACCTTCTTTTCCTTAGCCTTACTACTATCACTTCATCCTTCAACTCTTGCGTCCTTTTGACTCCATATGCCCTAGGAACGCACTGATCTAAGCCCTAGTGTGATCTCAAAACAACCTCTAATACTTTGAACAAACCCTAACTTTACTAACCCTAGCCTAAAACTAATCTTCTAACCCCATTTGTTGCCGTCATCTTTTGCTATAAACACCTTTGTGCAACTATCGTTTCACTTTTAAAGCAATTGAATGGTTGGTTAAGGCATTATCTAATGAAGTGTTAATTTGTTACATTGAATGCCAAGTTTCTTTAGCATTTATTGAAGAAGTGATATTATTGCTATCATACAAACATTGACTTCGTCAATATTTATTGCTCAATTGCTTATTATCAGAAAGTTCATTGATTATATGAAGTACTACCCAGCAAGCAAGCTTGCATATGCATCGTTTTATTGTTGCTTTGTTTCGGGCAGGTAATCTTATTGGTTATTACTTCCGGTAATCTTTATTGGCTATAAGCCGAACCTTTTGATCAGGTGGTGACTTGTGAGGGGGATTACTATCACTTAGCCTAGCTAAACTCTTGCCTTCTCAAAACCCCAGGTCACCGGGGACGTCTCCCTGGGCCTTACCTCCCTAAAAAGAAAGAACCTTCCCATCGAGGTGACAGTGGGTGGGATTGGTTCAGTTACGCCACTTTGACCTCTTTTCATCCATCTACTATCCAAACTACAAACTGTGTGATAACAGGACCCATGTAGATCTATGACTAAGATTAAATCTCGCCTACTCGCCAATCTATGGCCTAGATCTCCTCTCAAAGTTCTCCCATCAGAGTCCCCTAGCAACCACGCACTCAAATATCCCGATGGCAGTACCCTCTAATCAACAGTGGAGATCCGTCCACCCTTAGATCCAACGGTCGACAATTAAGGGCGACCATCCAAAGACCTAAGCTCGACAAGGGCCCATCCTCGATCCTTTGACAAATCTGATACCGACACGTGTTCTTCTCAGGGATGTATTGGCTGCCACACTAGCATGACACATCATGTCGACGTCATCTCCTCTCTCGTGCTTATACACGATAATGCATGGAACCAGGGGCTGGAACCTTGTTCCTCGCACACAACATCAACAGTCGAGATTTCACGACTCAACCCTCCAATAGATCAACGACCATCATTGACTCAGATCTTTCCCGACAAAATTCCCAACACAGCCTCACACACCACACATCGACAGTCTGACCTCCGATAGGCTTATAGTCAATATCAACAATCCAGAGTTCAACAGGACTGCTCTTGGAACTTAACTTCCAACGGCTCTGATCGTGTCGGCGCCTCTAACTTGCACGACAGTTAACGTCCATTCCTTTAACCTTTTCTTACTCGACCATGTGGGACCCACGATAGATCGACGATTGTCGTTACATCACACCCACTCACAGATCAACGATCTAGATCATTCCTCAGAGTACCTCCCATCGGAGCCCAGCCACTTTGGATCCAATGGTCGAGGTTACTCTCTGACTGAATCGATGGCTCTGGTTCTCTCTCGGAGTTTCTCCCATTGGAGTGCATCTCCTCTGAGACTGCAATTCACTCCAACCAGCACCCCTCCAATGAACAGTCAAGATCTCTCAACCTATAGATCTGAGGACTAGGATTAAGGCACCTATCCCCAGACTTAAACTGACAAGGGCTCACACTCGATCATTTCTACAAATTACAGGCTAGCATGTGTCATCCACTGGACATGCTAGCACTCCTCGTCAGCATGGCGTCACTCTCACTCTTAGCCTTGCTTAAGCGAGACCCACAACGATCTACGACTAAGGTTTCCTTTCGGCTATTCGCTAATCTACGATCCAGATCTCTTCGAAGCCACTCTCTGATGGATCAACGGTTGTCGATGGCCTTGGGTGTTTTTCATCGTCTGCACTTCATGCAAGTCCTCGAACGTGAGGAACCTCAACAATCACACCCTTCGATGAATGGTTGGGATCTAATCGCTATGTTGAATCAACGGTTGCGATTCATCCCAACTCAAAGCTTAGGATTTCTACAGGAAAACAGTCTAATCTTGGACTTTGCCAATTTTTCGAGGGTTCTTCAAAGGTTTGCCTTCGATTAATAGCCTGAATTAGGACTTCACTGCCCAAGGATTCTTCTAGGTCCCTTCTTAAGGTTTTACCAGACCATCGAAACTCTCACCTTTAAAGAATTCCTCTCTGCCACTACATCTCCTGCAAACTTTCCACTTCAATATAGAGGGTTCACAGGGACTAAGGCTATCCGACTACGCAGAGAACTTCCCAAATTCCAGGGAACTTCTGCCACCATCCTTCTAAAGGAGGTTCATATCTCACAAGCTCTCCATTCGGAGGTTGTCGTCTTCATAGAGTTACACCCTACCTTTACCATGCCTATTAGGCTACATGAATCCATCGGATTAACGGTAATAGAAAACATACGTAATCCATACAACCCTGTTAGTTACACAAGCATGCGAAATACATATTTTACAGCATGAGAACTTGCATATAATACAATGATTCATTTTAGTTACACAGGCATATCTATCCATGAAAGCATTCACAGGATGCAGTCATTCATACAGTTCCACCATTAGTCAAATACAGAGACATGCAAAGAAACAACCAATCTACTCATCAAACAAGCTTACACCTCCATGTATACAATTACAGGCACCAGCCCTTCATTATACTCAATTCACAAGGTACAAGAATACTTATCTATTCACAGGTTGAAGCTAGCCAACTGACTATGGGTGTATGCCTTTCCACCCAACCGTAGGCTCTATTTGCTCTGTAACTTCGACAGCAGGCTATTGGTGTGCCAAGCCATGATACCACCAAGGTAATCTTTCTTAGGTCCTCAGGGAAATTCTAGTAAGAGAAGGCCATTCTTCTTCACACTACCACTGGTAGCGAATTCCTCACCCCTCCTAGCTCAGGCCTCTTCGAGGTTATCAGATGCCTTCCAGCATCAAGCTCGCGGCCTTTTAGCTCAGGTTTGGTTCCTGGACTCTCGGATGAGTCCTGCAACCAGATCCTTCATCTAAGACTCACGTCTCCATGCCCATACATGGGCTCCTGTTGATATTATGGTAGCTGTGGGAAATATTAACCTTCACGTGTAACCTTGACAAGACTAGAATATTCTGGGAAGCAAGAGAAACCCTAAAGCTTTGAACAATAAGCCTAGAAGACAAGTCGGCTAAACATATTAATTTAATATTGAGTTTTATCCCCCAGGAAGAGAAGTCGGCCTAGACAGCTAAGAAGGAATAGTAAAAATACAGAGCACTAGAGCTCATTTAGCACACTCTCACTCGCAACTACGGAAATTTAGTTGTGCGCGAGTCTAGGGAGTAGCTGCAGTTGCAGCTACTGCAACTTGTATTTTCGATTTTAGGCTTGGGCTCTCTCTTGGTTATGGTTTGGACTTTCTGCTTGGTATGCTAGCTCTGGAGAGTGGTACGCTACCTTGATTGGCTTTTGGAACTAGGGTTTGCTTCCGGAATTATTCTCTCTGTCAAGGTTAAGGTGCTCGGAGGTGGCTTCGGCCTATGGTTGGGTGACGATATTGCTATATTGTTTATGGTTAAACGAGCACACCTATTATTTTCTAACAGGTTATGGGCCCACACTATCTTCGGACGGTTTAACCGCTGGAAGATAGATTGGGAGGATTTTGCTCAGTTACAGTGGCAATTACACTCAGTTTTTGTTGCAGCAATGAAAACCTAACCCTCTTGTTAGGACACCTTAAATGAAGCGATTGACCTAACTTTTGGATAACCTAGTGCGCCCTAACCTAGCGCACCTTCTGGTACTCTCAACAAGCTAAGACGTCAAATTTGAGTTTTTGGTCAAAGTCAAAAGTTGACCAAGTCAAAGCAGTCATGACCTACTCTATGAAGTCAGAAAACAAGTTAGAAGGAACTTCTAACTTCAGAGCATGGAAGACAAGGATTGATCTCATTCTTTCCAAGAATAAAGTGTTGGATATCGTGAAAGGAAAGATCGTGGAACCACAGTTTGAAGAAGGAAAAGAGAAGGAACCAAAGAACGTTGCAGTTATGGACAAGTTCAAAGACAATGACATCAATGCCATGAGTATCATAGTGGACTCTGTAAAAGACCACTTGATACCCTGCATCTCTCATCTTGACTCATCTAAGAAGATGTACGATGCCCTAACTAACCTCTTCTAAGTCAGAAACATTGGACAAGTAATGAGTCTTTTTATTGCACAGTTTGTAGAAGGGATAAAAGCTTGAGGTTTAAGGGTCCAACTGGCGTAACAGGAACCAATCCCACCCAATGTCACCACAATGGGATGGTTCTTTCTCTTTAGGGTGGTAAGGCCCAGGGTAGACATCCCCGGTGACCTGGGGTTTTGAGAAGGCAAAAGAATAATAAGATAAAGTAGTTATTCCCCCCTCACAAGTCACCACCGAGCAGATAGTCCGACCAAAGGCCAATAATAAAGTAAAACCCCCAAAGATATACCTGCCTTAGACAAAGCAACAGCAAATGATATATGCAAGCTATATTTCGATGGGTTAGTACTTCATACAAATAGATGACTATCTGAATAACATATAAGCAATTTGGAAATAAATGTTGACGAAGTCAATGTTTATCAATAGCAAATGAAATTTATAACACTTCACCAATAAATATTGGGATAATATGGCATTCAATGTAACCAATCAACACATCATCTAATAAATGCCTCAAATCACCATTCAATTTGCTTATAAAGTAAAACGTTTGTTGCACAAATGATATAATATCCAAGGATGACGGTAGCAACAGGTTAGTTAGGTTAGTTCTTAGGCTAGGGTTAGTAGTTAGGGTTTGATTCAAAGAATTTTGAGAGTTGTTTGTGATCAATTTCACTTCAGCGCATGAGGTCTCTCTAGATCAGTGCCTTGGGGGTAAAATGGAGTCAACTTAGTGGAAGACACAAAAGCTGAAGGAAGCAAAGGCAAGACGGCTAGCTAATTAATAAAGCATGAAACCAAGAAAAGAAAGTCTAATGAGGGAGAGTGTTGCTACAGCAAGGCTCTTTCATCAAACCCTAGAAGGAAAACGACCCTAAGTGTAGATAACCTAGGCCTAGGACATCTCCTTCTTGAGTTCTAGATGGTATGGCTGGCAAAAGGGAGGAAGAAAAAGGAGTGTAGCTACGGCTAGGCTCTCTCTTCCTTCTTCAATGGCTGAAAATTTTTCTTAATGGGGACATGAGACAAGGACCTACTTGTGTGCTTGTCACCTAGGGATTTATTCAGCAAATTATAAACATATGCAAGAAAATAAGACTACAACCATTCATTTAAGAAGTTTTGCAGAAAAAACACTTACATATCACCAAGAAATAGCATGCAAACCCTAGTTGTAACACCTTCCATCAAGAGAAAAGCCAAGATATGCCAAAAATGTCTTCCTTCAACAAGTGTGCCTCCCCAAATCAGCCAAATACCCAAGAAAGCGTGCAAATTTCAGACCTCCTTATGGAGTGAATGAGTTATGATGAAAAAATGAAGGTGAAAATCCGTCATTTATACCATTCCATGACCTAATTTTACTTTTTAGGTCATGTAAAAGGCCGACAAGGCCAAAATACCAAAATCATAATGTTTTACATTAAATTGTCAAATTAAAACCCTAATTAAGCTGAAACGAGATAAAAAGCCCCTCTAAGGGGGACGTTAGCCCCTTCTAGGGCAAATGAAGCATCCTGGAGCAAAACATTAGCCCTCCTTGCGCTTCTCCAACCTGCCACACGTGCCACTGCTGCCCAGTCTGCCTCCCAAGACGTCCAATAGGCTGGATGACGTCATGGTCATCAAGGGTGACATCCCAGGCCTTCCAAGGCCAACGTTCCACTAAAAAGGGCCCAACCCCCCAAGGTCAAGCTGTGTCGGGGTGGCTCTGGTGGAACGTCCTCTTCTTCTCCGGTGCAAAGCCCCTGATCCATCTCTATCTTGTCTCTGCCCCCTAATGGGGTCTCAGCACCCACCTGATGGGCTCTTCAGCCCCATGGAAGTCCAAACTGATCATCTCCCCATGTGTACCGATCCAAAATGGTACCTGTCCGTCGGGCATGGTCCTACACATCAAAAGCTACACCCTCCATGGGCTCATCAGTCACAAGAATCATAGCAATGTCAATCACATTTCATCATCAATATTATTAAACATGTGCATAAAATCCCTAATACATCAGTTAACAACTCAAAGACATTACACAAGCCTACAATACAAGTCTAGAGAAAAAGACAAGGTGTCCTATTGGGCTAGTGTCCACAGAAGAAGGAAAGTTCCCGGAAGGAACCTCATCCAAGCCATGTAAGTGAGGTGACGTGGTTAGGGGATGTCCGAACATGTGGATGCAGTGTGGGCTAAAGATGCAAAAATGTTACCTGTGGGTGCCTTTGTAGAAGGCGAGCTATACCTGTCATGGATGCATTTTTTCCAAGCCCATTCTTTGCCTTTTATTCTTCATTCTTTTATTCTTTTATCTTTTATTGCTTTTTGTTCAAGAGCTAATCAGGGTCATGGATGATTTTAGGGGCTAAATTTCGCTGACGGGCTAATTTTCCATGGTTTTTCCAAAAATGAGATTCGTTATTTTAAAAATGATTCACCCAAATTCTATAACATAAAATTATTTTGCCTTACAAATCGCAAACATTTTATAAAAACTATATAAAATACTTAGAAATTTGAATATTTTTACAAAAATATCGCCAAACATTTATAGTTGACATATCAAGGATTAGTAAGATTCGCCAAGGTTTCTACATTTTAAAAGAAATTTCCATCCTTAAAATCATCCCTGATCAGGGGACACTGCCCTAGCGTGGTGACCAGTGGTGATAGCGTTACCCACAAGTATTTTCACAGAAATGAGAAGGTTGGCTTGTGATGAGACCCCCTTTCCCTTGGTCATGCAACCAAGAGTCAATGCCCTGGCGTGGTGACCAGCTAATGGCAATGTCATACTATTAGAGACCCATGGACCTAATAGGTTGGCTCGTGATGAGACCCCCTATCCTCTGGTTAGGCCTTGTTTTATTATTTTTTCGGGCCCCTCTTGTTTCTTGTTGAGAAGCTCTTTATTGCTTTCTCGGGGATCCCTGGGCGAAGCATCTCGAGGTTTTATTTTTTAGGTTTTTATCTTTTACCAGCTTGCTTTTACCTTCTGGGTCTTTAGCCCTTCTTCCCACGAGATAAGGTGTAATCCTGAAAATAGATCAACCCAATGTTTGGACAAGTGGAATGGGATAGGTGAGCGGGAAACAAGATGGAAAAGTGATACTATGATGGGAGCGGACGATGGCTTCTCAGAAATTCCCCCCAGTGGCAAACCAAAACCTACAGATACAGGCTTGTTAGGGCATCCCGTCAATTCCCCCAAACATGGTCAAGTGGGCAAGTGTAAGATCCAAGAAGTTGTTAGAAATAAAAGGAATGAGATGCACACATTCAATGGTTTTGATGATCAAAGTGACACATACCATGATACATGGACTAATTACCTCATCGAGCAAGAACCTTCTCTGACGCAGGACCAAGCCGATGGTGGTGGATGTTGCTGCTGCTGACAAGACAAAGATGTTGCAAGAAAGAAATGGTGGGCCCTCCAGGGCCATGCTAAAGTCAATCCTGCTCTCGGTACTCCATGTCTAGGACCTGTGGGCCTCGAGACATGATCTCCTAGTTATCCCTGAAAGTGGGGGATAACAAGTCTGAAAAATGAGTTATGTGACATTGAAATGAATGATGATGACAACATAACATCATACCTTGTGAGAATCTCTCAGTTAAGAGATCAACTACAAGCTATTTAAGAAATCATTTCAAAGAAGGAACTGGTAAATATAGTACTCAATGGTCTTCCCAAGACATGGGATCCATTTGCCGCAATCATGAACACAAGAAAGGAATATCCCACATTTGAAGAACTTTGGACTTGCTGTGCATAAGAAGAATCAAGGATAACGCAAAAGAGAAATACCAAAAGAAATACAATGATCAAGCTTTCACAGCAAAGTTCAAGAATTTCAGGAATAAGAAGTTTGGCTCAAGGAAGAAACCAAATCAAGAAAAGGATATGTCAAAGATACAATGCTTCAACTGTCGAAAATATGGTCACTACAGGAACCACTGTCCTGAGTTAAAGAAAAGGAAGGAAACAGACAAAGCAACAGTTGTCGAAGAAAGGGAACCCTCAAAGAAAGTCAAGCAGGATAAAACAGACTTCTTCTTCTAAGTCAAGGTAACAATATTCTTCAAAGCTCTTGTATATACCATGTTTACATAATTCCTGTACATATCAAGTATATCTATTTTTTAGAAGAAAATATGTTCAAGGGAAACAATACCTATGGAAGAATAAAAGGATAAGGATTGCTATTACGATGACTACAAGTCAAGCAATACACATGAAAAGATGAAGTATGTTGACAATCTTTGGTAACAATTCCTGTGGAAGCTATTATATAAGTAACAACTGCCAGATAAGCCGAAATCATAATCAAACCTGAAGAGACCCAGAAGAAGTCAAATCAAAAAGAAGTCAGCAACCAAGAGGAAATTAGAAAAAGACTTGTGCAATGTGACACCTTGCAGAAGGCAGTAAGAATGCAGAYGGAAGTGTGGACTATCTTAGATGGAGGGAGATGATTAYAGAATTCAAAAAGAAGAGCATGCATTCATGCATGAAGCAAGGATTAGGAGGGAGCTAATCCTAAATAATATGATCCATTGAGGATTATGCGGTATCTATCCATGTTCCCATTGAAAGTAGCARCCATGAAAACAAGCAMRTGTTCAGTTTGACTCTARAAAAWGTCTTCTTCGAAAAGAAGCCTTAAAGTATCCTRGTTGTCCATCTACATCCATGATCCTATGATGAAAGGAAGAAGTTGGAATCTTCAGGGCATGAAATCTATAAAAGACCCATCAACCCAAGATCTAAAGAGAGACATGAGGAAGAACATGAAGATTCCAAGAAYGAATGACAAACCAGAACAAGCARTTATTATACCGAGAATCRCAAGACTACCAGCTTGRTTTGAACTCACTAAGAAGCAATCGAGCAGAAGAAATGGAAGTTATGATAAAGAACARTGTGAAAAAGACTTATGAATGGAAGCATTGCAAGATTCAGAGGTTATTCCAGAAGGAGGGACAAGACTATGACAACARCTTGTTCGAGATATACCTCTTGTAGTATCCATGGATTGGAATTTACATGTAAAAGATTGTTCTTCCCAATAAAGCAAGTGAGAAAAAAGCTTATACCAGAAAGAGACCCATGTATGCAGATATAAGAAGACCTTGTATGGATTCAAACAACTTGATGCAGAGTATCTCATATACAGCAGAAGCATGGTGAAAACCTTCTATGACAAAGATAGTGTATCAGAATAGTTACTCAAAAGACTGGGATGATGGATTGCTAATCCATGGCAAACTCTCATGATGACAGAAGAAGTGCTACTTGGATATGTTCCAGTTTAAGCCTTGCCACGATGTCATGAGCTAGCAGGAAACAGAAGTGTTGAATTCGACCATGATATATTGTAATGATCAGAGCTATATGAAGCCTTCAGAGGAAACCAGTGTTCCATGACAGAACGAAGTACATTGAGATCAAGCATTACATTCTTCGTGATGAAGTCCAGAAAAGAGAAGTGGTTCTCCAATATATCTCCACAGATGAGAAAATAGCAGATATTTTGGTAAAGCCTCTGTCCAAGATGAAAAAGTTTGTGTACTTAAGAAACAAGTTGGGGCTCGTGGAGACGACTTCCTTATTGAAAAAGGAAGACATTACTCCTAGGTTGGGAGGGAGCACTGATGTGTTGTTGATTTATGGACAGTGATTTTTCAGTTCAAAAAATGGTCCAGGATGAGCAGTTCCTTTCCAGTTCGGAAAGTGGTTTGAGATTTCTGACAGACAAGCATTTTCCAGCTCGGAAAATGGTCGAGATCGGACAGTCAATTCCATAATGAAAATGGTTCGATAGATTGTTGATGTACCATAGACAGTCATTCGTCTTGGCAGCCACTCTGAGTAGTGGTCAAGTAGAATGGTCCACCTTGTCGGGCAGTCATTCTTTCGAAGTTCACAATTGTGAGCAGTTTCGAAGAATGCTCTGTTTTGGAGGTTGGTGCAGGACAGTCATTTCCTCAGGAAATGGTTCGGACAGTCATTCCCTAGGGCAGACTCATTCTCTCCAGATTGCACTATGATTAGTGCCGGAAGAATGGCCCAATTAGGTGAATGGTCCAGGTTCAGCAATCAGGGACAGGCATTCCCTAGGGCAGACTCATTCTCTCAAGGTTGCACTATGATTAGTGTCGGAGGAATGGCCCAGTTAGGCGAATGGTCCAGGCTCAGAAATCAGGGACAGTTATTCTTCTATGCTTGCGAAGAATAGTCCAGATAGCCCATGGATGATGTTTTATCTTCTGAGGGCAGATGCTCTTCGAGATCTCACAAATGTGAGTGGAAGAATGGCCCTAGTGACTCAGTTTATATCATGATATTGTTTTATGGAGGATGATGTCAGATGATATAATTTTCATGGAGACTGTATGTCTCTGAACAGTAGATGTATGCTACTATGGTGGATGTTTTCCACTGGTTGTAACTGTGTCACTGATTAAGTAGTCGTGTGCTATTTGGTGTGGTTATGTACCATTGGATAGTAGTTGTATACTACTATGGATAGACACAGTTGTGTTCTATTGAATGGCATTGTTCCGATTGCCATGAAGACTATCAGTAGTGTTGGAAATGATTACCAACTAACTGGATAGTCAGTGTGCCGGTGGACAGACATTCTCCAGGCAGAAAATGGTCCAAGACATTTATTCTTCTAGGACGTATGTCCGGATTAGAAGAATAGTCTGTGTATCCCATGGCATGGCTTCCAGCATATGTTGGAACCGTCATTCTTCTAGGACATATGTCCAGATTAGAAGAATGGTTCTTATATCAATCTGTGGAGTAAGTGACTTATTCAGCATCATGCGTGATTACTCAGATGGAGTATGGCTTTGAGAGATGATGCAGTTAATGTTATCAGATGATACTAATAGTGATGATGGTGCTCGTGATTTAATCATGAGATAGTATGTGTGGCTATGATGATGCTACTGGTTGAATGGTATGTTTATGCTCAAGACCATTCTTTCAAAACCTCCCTAGCTAGGAGGGAGTGTTGATATTATGGTAGTTGCGGGAGGTATTAACCTCCAAGTGTAACCTTGACAAGACTAGAATATTCCGGGAAGCAAGAGAAACCCTAAAGCTTTGAACAATAAGCCTAGAAGACAAGTCGGCTAAAAATATTAATTTTATATTGAGTTTTGGCCCCCAGGAAGAGAAGTTGTCCCAGACAGCTAAGAAGGAATAGTATAAATACAGAGCGCTAGAACTCATTTAGCACACTCTCACTCGCAACTAAAGAAATTTAGTTGTGCGCAAGTCTGGAGAGTAACTGCAGCTGCAGCTACTGCAACTTGTATTTTCGGTTTTAGGCTTGGACTCTCTCTTGGTTATGGTTTGGACTTTCTGCTTGGTATGCTAGCTCTGGAGAGTGGTACGCTACCTTGATTGGCTTTTGGACCTAGGGTTTGCTTCCGGAATTATTCTCTCTGTCAAGGTTAAGGTGCTTGGGGGTAGCTTCGACCTATGGTTGGGTGATAATATTGCTATATTGTCTATGGTTAAACGAGCACACCTATTATTTCTAACAGCTCCCTCCTGCCTCCTTCCTTCTCAGCCCCAAACTCTCATCTCGTATGTCTCCTCCCATCCCCCTTCTTGTCTACACTCATGCATTCTTTTCTTGCACGGTCCACCCAGGAAGGTTCTCGACATGTCCCCCTTTCTTCTGTCAGAAGGCACTCATGGGTCAATCATGAAGACTCGTGGTGAACTTTCCTACTGTCCTCTAGCTAACATCTTTCCTATCACTTCAACCATCCCTCCATACTTCCATTCATTAAGGGTGGTTGGTTGCTCAACCACCAATCCTCCCTCATTAACTGATTTCCCTTGAAATCAGGGCCAAGGGAAATAATCTGAATATTTCAATATAATACTTCAACAAGGTGGCTTGGGGTTCTTTAGCTTAATAGACCCTCCTCTCATTCCTCTAGTGGTATCATGGCCAGTACTTTTAAGGCTACACCCATCAATCAGTTGGTTGGCATTTTCCAATTAAGCATTAATACAATTATAATATTTATATTGCCATGACATGGCAATCATTAAACGTGATTAATTACATGTGGGGAATCTTACAATGTTTTCCACAACAGCCCATAACAAGTACAACCAGTAGCAGTAGTCCGGAGGTTCCAACACACTTGATAAGGGGAAGCTCCAACATTGAAACACAGGTTGGCTCTAGCAAAGTATTAAAGATTTAGGTTGGCCATAAAAACTTGTAAGAATTCATATTTATAAGAGTTGTCCTCCATTTCCGTTGTTCAATCCTGGATTTGCAATCTGTTTTCTTGAATGAGAATGCAATCTGGTGAACATATGAATGAATGCATGTAATCAGATGATAAAGACTTGCTGGTAGAGAACAAAGGTAGTAGGTAACAAATCCCACAGGACTGGGCTGTGATGTGTGGTGTATCTTGTATCTACAGCAGTTATTTAAAGAACCCACATGCACAAATATTTTTCCCATATGCCTATAGTCTCCCACAAATAGATCTCTTGGTAGACTCAAATCTGCAATAAGACAATTTATATATATATAGATCGATATAGATACAAGAGATGAAGTTCAAGTACGTACTCTCAACATATCACAAGTTGATACAACCCTCCAAGCTCTCCAAAACCCTAGCTAGCACAAAGGAGATCCAACAAGCAAACACCACAGTAGCAAGTCATCCTAGGCAAGACGTCTTCTCTTCTCCTCCTCAACAAGTACAACCTAGGGTTTTATCCACAAAACCCTAATGCTAACGTCTTCAAGGGATGAAACCCCAATTCTAGTATCGAAGATACTCCAAGTGCTCCAACAAACCCTCACACCTCCAATACGAGAGAAAGTACAAAAAAAAGAAAGAGACTAGTGCACTATGTTAGAAAAGTAGGTGTGCTCCTTTAACCATAGGCAATAAAGCAATATTGTCACCCAACCATAGGCCGAAGCCACCCCCGAGCACCTTAACCTTGACAGAGAGAATAATTTTGGAAGCAAACCCTAGGCCTAATAGCCAATCAAGGTAGAGCATTGCTCTCTAGAGTTAGCATACCAAGCAGAACGTCCAAACCATAACCAAGAGAGAGTCCAAGCTTGAAACTGAAAATACAAGTTGCAGTAGCTGCAGCTGCAGCTGCAGCTACTCTCCAGACTTGCGCACAACTAAATTTCTGCAGTTGCGAGTGAGTGTGTGCTAAATGAACTCTAACGCTCTGTATTTATACTATTCCTTCTTAGTTGTCTAGGCCAACTTCTCTTCCTGGGGGATAACACTCAATATTAAATTAATATCTTTAGCCGACTTGTCTTCTAGGGTTATGTCCAATGCTTTAGGGTTTCTTCTTGCTTCCCAGAATATTCTATTCTTGTCAGGGTTACACATGGAGGTTAATACCTCCCGCAAATACCATAATATCAACACTCCCCCCTAGCTAGGGAGGTATTGAAAGCAATGGTCATGAGCACAAACATACCATTCAACCGGTAGCATCATCATAGCCACACATGATATCTCATGATTAGATCACAAGCACCATCATCACTATCAATATCATCTGATAGCATCAACCACATCATCTCTCGAAGCCATACTTCATCTTGTTGAATAAGTCACTCACTCCACAGAGTAATACAAGAACCATTCTTCTAATTCGAACATATGTCCTAGAAGGATAACTATTCCAACTGATGCTGGAAGCCACACCATGGGCTACAAGGACTATTCTTCTAATCCGGACATACGTCCTAGAAGAATAACTATCCTGAACCATTTTCCGCCTGGAGAATGTCTATCCACCAACACACTGACTATCCATCTAGTTGGTAATCAGTTCCAACACTAGTGGTGGTCTCCATGGCAATCAGAACAATGCCATCCAATAGAACACAATTGTGTCTATTCATAGTAGTAAACAACTACTATCCAATGGTACACAACCACACCAAGTAGCACATGGCTACTTAACCAGTGACACATAGTCACAACCAGTGGAATATATCCACCACAGTGGCATACAGCTATTGTCCAGAGACATACAGTCTCCACAGTAATCATATCATCCGATATCAACCTGCATAACAATATCACGATACAAGATGAGTCATCTGGGCCATTCTTCCACTCCCATTTGTGACATCTGGAAGAGCATCTGTCCTCAGAAGGTAAAACATCAGCCATGGGCTATCTGGACTATTCTTCTCAAGCCTAGAAGAATAACTGTCACTGATTTTTTAGCCTGTACCATTCACCTAACTGGGCCATTCCTCCGACACTAATCATAGTGCAACCTGGAGAGAATGAGTCTGCCTTAGGGAATGCATGTCCTTGATCGTTGAACCTGGACCATTCCCCTAACTGGGCCATTCCTCCGACACTAATCACAATGCAACCTGGAAAGAATGAGTCTGCCCTAGGGAATGACTGTCCGGACCATTTCCTATGGAAATGACTGTCCTTCACCAACTTCCAAAACGGACCATTCTTCAAAACTACTCACAACTATGAACTTTGAAAGAATGATTGCCCAGCGAGGCGGACCATTCTACTTGACCACTACTCAGAGTGACTGCCAAGAAGAATAATTGTCCTAGACCATTCCCCCACACTGGCCACAAGGGGAATCGTTGTTTATGGTACATCAACAATCTATCGGACCATTTTCATTACGAAAATGACTGTCCGATCTCGACCATTTTCCGAACTGGAAAAATGCCTGTCCGTCAGAAATCTCAAACCACTTTCTGAACTGGAAAGGAATTGCTCATCCTGGACCATTTTTCGAACTGAAAAATGATTGTCCATAAATCAATAACACATCAGTGCTCCCTCCCAACCTGGGAGTAATCTCTTCTTTTTTCAATAAGGAAGTCGTCTCCATGAGCCCCAGCTTGTTTCTTAAGTACGCAACCTTTTCATCTTGGCCAAAGGCTTTACCAAAATATTTGCTATCTGCTCATCTGTGGAGATATTTTGGAGAACCATTTCTCTTTTCTGGACTTCATCACGGAGAATCTAATGCTTGATCTCAATGTACTTCGTCTGTCATGGAACAGTGGATTTCTCTGAAGGCTTCATATAGCTCTGATATTTACAATATATCATGGTCGAGTTCGGCACTTCTGTTTCCTGCTAGCTCATGACATCGTGGCAAAGCTCAAATTGAAACATATCCAAGTAGCACTTCTTCTGTCATCATGAGAGTTTGCCATGGATTAGCAATCCATCATCCCAGACTTCTGAGTAACTACTCTGATACACTATCTCTATCATAGAAAGTTTTCACCACACTTCTGTTGTATATGAGATACTCTGCATCAAGTTGTTTGAATCCATACAAGGTC
>ML800405.1:129599-143652 GCA_009831015.1 Picea engelmannii
AGAGAAATCATAAATAAATATGACATAATACCTATTACCAACTACCTATCAAGGAACTAGAAGACATAGGTCCAAACACATCTGAATGGACCAAATCAAGATTCCCCCTTGATCTATGCTCACTACTGGGAAAAGTAACCTTGATGTGCTTACCAAGAGCACATCCTTTATAGACACCTTCCTTCTCTATCTTTAAGTCTGGCAATCCCTACACCAAGTCCTTCAAGAGAGGAAACGTTCCATAATGTAAATGACTAACATGCATGTGCCATAACTCACATAATCCAGTACCATCATGCACCAAAGCACCATGCTTCACTGAATCTACCTACAACCTATAACTCCATCTTGAACCCCTTATGCCACAACATGGATTCAATTGTTAAAGATGAAATTATGAGCATCAAACTCAGCCATATAATGAAGATCTGCCATACAAGAAGCTAAAAGAAGATTCTTCTTCAAATGAAGATCAAATAGAACATCACCTAAAGGCATCTAGAAGGAAATGGAGCACAAACCTCTAACGGAATAAGTAGCATCATCACCTAGTTCCACATGCATGCCTCCATTTTGCTCCTGAAACCTATTGAATAGTGACCCGTCATGTGTCATATGTCTCAGAGCTCCACTATCCACATACCATCCAACACTAAACATAGTGTTAGAAAACAAACAAGAGAACATAGCAATCTCCATCCTGAAAAATCAACAATATGAAGAAGACAAAACCTTTCTAGGGTTCAAGTGCTTCTCCCAAGTAACTTAGGGTTTCACACCCAACAACCTCAGACAACTGAAACAACAACCTCAACAAGGTCAAGCACCTCTCCTAGGTACAACACAGCTGAAATACCAACTTCCTCTCTCACCAAAAGAGTCATCTCAGCCAAAATAGCTATGATACCATGTACAAATTTCTAGATCTAAGGCAACTAAAGCAACTTCAGAGATTTCACCTCACAAAAAGGTTTCATGAATCTTAACCCTATGAATTTGCAACCTTATGGCTTGCTACCCCTCATATTGCATAAGGATTGCATAATCTTTATTGTACGATTCAGCGATTTGTAGGATGGTAGCCTCATGAGGATGGTTCTTACATTGGTTTGCTTGAGTACTTTGGAGTGGAGGAGATTCATTTCTTTTTGGGGGGATGATCATGCATGGTAGTTTGGGGGTCTTCTCACATTTACATGCCTTTTGTGTTGAATTTTCAATTTCCAGATCTGATAATTATTTCCTTACGATTTCAAACAGAATTTTATGCCACTGTTATCATAGAATAATTACACACTAAAAATATCAACCAAAAATAACTGCAGCGGAAACAACAAAATCATAGAAAGATAGCCATGCACAGTAGACACAAGATTTTACCCTGGGAAACCCAACCTTCGGAGAAAACCCAGCAACTTTTCTTAAGAAGAATTCAAGCCAGAAGGTACATCACCATAAAATGAAGAAACTCAGCACAAGATAATTGTACCCTTGTATGAGGAAGAACCCTCAAGGATAGCACACCACAAAAGAACTGCAAAGATACTACAAAAAAGAGTGCACCTCGAAGATAGCGCAGCTGGCAACTAGGAACTAGGAACTGCGCACTGCAACTGCAACTACAACTGGGAACAGCACACTGCAACCGGCTAATGCGCACTTCAATAGACAACTGGGAACTGTGCACTGCAACTGCAACTGGCTAATGCGCACTTCAACAGACAACTGGGAACTGTGCACTACAACTGCAACTGCTAATGCGCACTTGATGAGAAGAGTTGTGTTATGTGTCAAGTGAAATGATCCAGCCTCTTATTTATAATAATCGAATCACCTTTAATTTCCTTGGGGGGGCAGCTTCTTCTTTTGTCTTCAATTTCTTCTGTAATGCTTTCTAGGGTTCCTTCAATGGTTTGTCCTATCTTCTTGGCATTTCTTCTTCACTAGAAAAGTTGTCCATGAGCCTTGTTGATGTATCATCTCCTCACATGCACGTCTAATTAATATAGGACTCTAATGTTGAGTAAACCCACCGAGAATCACCTCATCACAAGAGATCTCTTGAGCCTACATCTTCAATATTAGACTAGACTTGTAAACAAGTCAAACCTGCCCTATAAAAAATAGATCACTACACCCTAGAGAAGGCAATGTGAGAGCATCTCGAGTCTTTATCACTCCTCGTCAAATCAACATGACTACTAGGAGAAAGACTACAACTGGGCCATTCACCACTAGCCAAATCAGCATGGCCCCGTGAGTGAATGTATCATTCTCCCTTGGTCAAATCAGCATGACCAATCTAGGAGAATTTCTGCCCAATGTTGCTAACTGGAGAAACACCAACACTCTGGGCGGCCATTCACCACTAGCCAAATCAGCATGGCCTAATGGGTGAATGTATCATCCTCCCTTTGTCAAATCAACATGACCAATCTGGGAGAATGTTTGCCCAATGTTGAAACATCAACACTCCCTCTCAGCGAGGGAGACATTCTGCATCACGCCAAGCTTGTCTCTGAAGTATACAAACTTCGCCCTAGACAGAGGCTTCGTGAGAATGTCTCCAATCTACTCATTTGTGGATATGTATTGGAGCTTTACTACTCCCTTTTGTACCATGTCTCAGATGAAGTGATATTTGATCTCAATGTGCTTCGACCTATCATGAAATACTGGATTGTCCAAAAGCTTGACACAGCTTTGATTATCACAATGTATCAAGGTCGTCTCTAACTCCTCATCAAATAGTCCTGCAAGAAGCTTTTGAAGCATACTGCTTTGCGACTTGCGACATTGGCTATGATATACTCTGCCTCTGTTGTACTGAGTGCTACTGAAGTTTTCTTCCTGCTAATCCAGGATATCATAGTTGATCCTAAGTTGAAGCAGCACCCCGAGGTGCTCTCTCTGTCTACTACACTCCCTGCCCAGTCAGAATCTGTATCTGCAGTCTCACTTCACCACCTGAGACATATCTCAGAACATATCCAACTGTACCACGCAGGTACCTCGACACATGCTTTACTGCAACCCAATGGAACTGCCTCGGCTCAACCATAAACTGGCTCAAGGTGCCCACTGCAAAGCAAACCAGTTGTCTATACATAATGGGATCCACTAAATCTAAATTTGAAGAGAAATCACTCAGCTTCTTCAGATTTGTCATCATAGGTGTAGCCATGGACTTGCAATCCATCATACAGAATTTGCTCAAGATCTCAATTGTGTACTTCCCTTGTCCGAGGAAGATCTCACCTGGTCTCTGCCACACCTCCAATCCCAAGAAATAATGCATCAAGCCAAGATCCTTCATCTCGAACTCAGAGGCCAACTCCCTCTTGCACCCGACAATGAGCCTCTCTGCCCTCGTAAGAAATAGATCATCAACGTACAACACCAAGATCAAAGGATCGCCATCAACAACCTTGTAGTAAAGGTTGGGATCCACATCACTCTTGGTGAAGCCCAAACTAATCAAGTATCCATCAATCTTGGAGTACCATGCCCTAGGTGCCTGCTTCAGTCCATACAAAGCCTTCTTTAATCTACAAACATGAGACTCCTTCCCATGTATCACAAATCCCTGAGGTTTCTCTATGTACAATTCTTCCTCAATCACATCGTTGAGGAATGCGGTCTTTACATCCATCTGATGTAATCTCCAACCCATAACTGAGGTTTTTACTGTCTATCCAACTAGGGGGTCAACTCCATGTGCCATGAAGAGATGCATCATCAGATGCTCATTTGTCGAAGACTTTGGTTCTACAGGGCATTTTTGACCCCAGCACTTATTTTTGTAACTAGAATTTTCGCACCCCTACATGGGTCAATAATGTAATAGGTCTGCATGAGTCATGGTTAGGTCAGTTACCTTGGGATCGGTTCATTGGGAGAGTTCCTTTCACCGAGGGTTTTTTATCCTCAGGTTATCAATTGGGTTTTTCAGCCTTATTGATTTCCCTTGAGTTTTTCCCTCACACTTGCAATAATTCCTCCAAAGTGGTGAAGGGAATTCTAATGGGCTTATCTTCTGGTAACTATTGTTATGAAATGATGTAAATGACCATGCAAGACATCTTAGAAAGTTTCGCGGAATTCCCTCGAGTCTAGATTAGTTTTTTTTAATTAATTAATTTTTAATTAAATTTCCCTAAGTTTGGAGGTTTAATTATTTAATTAATTAATTATTTTTGAGCAAAAATTGTAAAAACTAAGTCCTTGGACTTTTGATAGGGGTATTTGTGCTCAAAAGAAATGAAATGAGACCCCCTACATCCTTGGACCAAGTTCCAGCTCAGTCGGACAACTTTTGCTATGGGTTTGTCCACCCGGAGTGTCAGTCAGTCAAAAACAACAATTTTAATTGCTAAGTCTTGACATAGCAAAAATGTAAAAAATGTAATAATGAGTTAAAAGGATGCTGTGAAGGTGGATAAAGATTGAGAGAGGTTTCCTAAGCCTAAACCTACCCACCCAACTTGTTCTAACCTTTTCTAACCTCTTACCCCCTCACACCACTCAAACCCTCACGCCCCCTAGGGGAAGTTACGCCCCCCCTTGATGGAAAAACGTTGCAACTTGGGTTTTCTTGGGTGGTGGACCCCCACCTTTCTTGCTTGGTGTGCCTTCCCTCACCCCCAACGTCACCTCCTAGAGCAACTACACACCTGTCCCCTCATTTACTCCACTCCATTCCTTTCCACTCCCCCAAATGGTGCGCCCTCCAAGGGGAGTTACGCCCCCCTTCAAGTGGATCTTCTAGAAAAATCGTTTTTTGATGGTTGGGCTCCCTTCTCTCCCTTGGCACGCATCCCCTAGCCTCCCACTACCTCTTTTGTGTGATCCCAACACCCTACCACTCATCCACACCCTAGATCTACTTCTCAAACCCTAGATGGTGCGCCCTACCCTTGGGATTCCCTCTTGTGCTTGGTGGTGGACACT
This sequence comes from Picea engelmannii, assembly GCA_009831015.1. NCBI lineage: Eukaryota > Viridiplantae > Streptophyta > Pinopsida > Pinales > Pinaceae > Picea > Picea engelmannii. Next base: position 134,550 of record ML800405.1, read on the forward strand.
TGGCATTGATCCAAAAGGGGTGAGTTTGCCTCTCCAAGTATAAATAGAACCCCTCTCACCCTCATTTCTTTACCATATCTTGAGCTATTGTTATGCTACTTGATTTTCCACTCTCTCTCTCTCTCTCTTGTTCCATATTTCATCATTCTTTGGCTCTTAGGGTTTTGGAGCAAGCATTTTTCCAAGATCTATTTCTTGAGTAATAAAGGAGAAACTTTGGAGGATTTTTGAAAGAGAAACAAGTATTTTTGTTCTTGCTACACATGAGGTAATCTTGTTTTGATTTGGTATGATGATTGCATAGGTAGATCTTGGGTAAAGTATTTTACTTGAGTAGAACTAACAAAAAGTATTCTTGTAGATCTATATATGTTGGTTTGCTAGATAGGGTGCAAGTATTTCATCTTATTAGCATATTCAACCATGTTATCTTTTGTATGCATATCATCTTGTTAGATCTTGCAGGTTTGGCTTCAAGGGTTTTATTGGGAATGCCTCAAGGAAGAGTCTTCCCTTAAGACACACATAAACTCCTATTTTCCCTCTTATTTACTCATTCTCTTATTGTTGTTCATTCCATATATATTTCAGCTAGCTTGACATAGTAGATTGGTCATCTAAATCTAAATTTTTCATCAAATTTTTTTGTGAAAAATTTTTGCCCTAAAAAACAAAAGTTTTTCTTCACTTTGATTGTTGTGTGTAGCTTTTCCAGCAAGCATAGCTTGCTGGTTTTTGCAGGTTCAGATCTGATTGAGGGGGTTATGCTACCCAAAAATATCCACACAACACTCCATGGCCCTCCTACAAGTTGGTAGCTATTTCTCAACCTTTTACTTCAAGTTCTAGACCTTCTTGTGCATAGATCTACTTGCTTTTGCTGATTTTTTAGTTGCTCACAAGCTTGGGAGAAGGATTGGTACGGCCGCCTCCTAAGTGTGAGCTTAGGGTAGCGTAGGGCAAGTGCAAATCTTTCTTTCTTCAATTTTGGAGCACTTCCTTGAGCTAGGACATGGGGTTAGTGAGCTCTATTGCTTGCCTCTCTTGCTTGTCTTTCTTGCTTACCTTTCTCTCTTTCTTTCCAAGTTATTTTAAGCTTAATAAGTGCCCACACTTTGGGAGAGGAATACCCCAAATTGTGAGGCTAGGGTTTTAATGTGCTTTTGATCTGTTTATGCTTTCAAGTTTAAATATTCTAGATCTAGATCTCACACACTTTAATCCTTAGCTTAAGCCCTTGGGGCATAATCAACTTACTTACTTTACTTGCATGTTATAGGCTATTCTAAGATTTATCTTGTCTACATGCTCTAATCCAACACACATTGAATGGTTTATGCTTTAATGCTTAAGTAAGTGGTTGTCTTTTCATGTTATAATATCTTAAGGCCATTTACCAACACACTAACATTAATGGTTGTTGGATAAAGTTGATAGTGTAGGCACACATCTAATCTTTCAAGCTTCTATTTTACACTTAATGCTTTGCTCCTAATGCTTTAAAACAAACATAAGACAAGTGGTGAATAGCTTGAGCTTTTTCTCTTTTCTTCTCGTTGGCAAGTTGTCCTTGCCCTTGTGTTTTAGTATTCTTGCACAACAAGCTTGATTTATGTTAATGGTTTAATCATGGTGAACTAAATCATTGTTTCGCTTGCTCTCACATAGCTTATATGTGTTAATGCCTCATTTTCATGCTTAAATAACACACTTAATAAGTTGAAGTAAGTTTCGGTTTTGGCAATGAATCACCTTTTTAAGACATCATAAAATCATTAAAACACTCCAAAATACACCTAAAAGTCTAACCAATTGATATATCAACTTAATAGACTTAATAGGGTACCTTACACCACCATCTTCACCATCTAAAATGGGGATTGAGGAGAGCAACGAAAGGTGATAGGCCGGGGACGGTCTCACGACGCGAAGGAGCGTCCTTTCCATAAAAACTCAATTCTTTGGGCTAACCTGTGAAGCTAGGGTGGGCCTCGTTGCCTTACTTCTTGAGCATCTAGCAGCTATTTGGCAATCGGGGGAGGAGGTTTTTGGTGAAACTTCTAATAAGGGTAATAAAATATTTTCAATCTTAAGAACCCCTAACTCACTAAGTAATTAAACCTTGGGTTTAATACTTGTAATTCAATCTTTCATCTAATAATACCTTGTGGATCAAATAACTAAGTGTTGAGTATCATAATCATTGTGGAATACTTGTGCCTTAACTTTTAAATCTTCTAAGTTTTCCTTTGACTTGTGAATGTTGATGTTGCCACTGAGGAGCAGTCCAATAGAGTAAGTGCTATTGGGGCATGCTTAGGCTTAATGTGTTGATGATGCTCTCGCCTTGATCTTCTTGATATCCTGCACACTCATAACGTGATTAGCTTGTTGTATTGTATCATTGTATCTCTAGCATTTTTTATTGTAAGTATTGGTATATTTATTCTTTTGTAAGTAACTTGTAATTCTAATGTAACGAAACACCCTTACATTTAGTTGACCCCTTGCCCAACCTTAGGCACTAGTCTTAGTTGACTTAGGGAAAGGGCGTGCTTAACATACTAACCTTGCATCTTGCATTGCTACCTTAGCATCATAGGTTAGACTCCCCCCAAAACTTTAACAAATTAAAATCAACTCCTAGAACTTAAACTCTAAATCTTATCTAGAAACTAGGGTCTACCCCCCTTGGCTTCCCTAGGAGTGAGCCTAGACGGAAGAGGTTCCGGTCAAAATGACAGCATGGGCCGTGAACCTAGGCATTGTGCCTCCAAGGACACACTAAGTGAGCCGGACTTAGCTCACATTTGCAAGTGTGTATTAGGACGGCAACATGAGGCAAGAGAAATAATAGTCCTGATGGAAGTGTACCTGGCGACTGGAGCAAAAGTCTCCTCATAGTCTACTCCCTCTTTCTGAGAGAATCCTCTCGCCACAAGCCTCGCTTTGTACTTCTCAATGTTGTCATCTGTTGCATGCTTGATCTTATAAATCCACTTGGAAGTCACCACTAACTTTCCCTCTAGTCTCGGAACTATCTCCCACACATCATTCTTCATGATGGAGTGATACTCTTCCATCATGGCATCTTTCCAAACTTGTTGGCCTGCTGCCTCCTCATAACTGGAAGGTTCGGAATCAATAATGTGACTCATCAATGGTATATAACTCGAGAACCTCTGAGGTCGTTTTCTCTCCCTAAAGGTACCACTGGGAGCTGCATGCCCCTTTGCATACTGCAAACTGTCACGAAGCCAAGCTAGCCTCTTCCTGGTCAAAGCAACATCATTCTGCAGAGGGTTGTAAGGAACTGTCAACTCCCTCTTGATCCCTACTTCATTTCAAAAATCACCGAAGTTAATGGAAGTATACTCTCCTCCATTATCTGTCCCTAAAAACCTTGATCTTCTTCCCCGTCAAGTTCTTTGCCTGAGCCTTGAAATCCTAGAACCATTCTTCCTAATACTGGCAAAGCCCTGTAATGCAGGTGAGCAAATCTTCGATGCCATAATTCACATAAATCGATATTGTCATGTACCAATGCTTGGGCTGGATGCCCTAATAATATGTGCAGCCCTCCCTCTAGAACACCAATCACTCCTGCTAAGTCTATGCTCGAGCCCTTAGGCCCAACAAGGACTTGACCATCCACAAATGCAACTTTGTAATCCCTATCCTCCAATGCTGAGATAGAGAGCGGGTTCTGCCTTAATCAAAAATATTTTTATCCAAGGTCTGCTCCTTAGACCTGTTGTCTCTGCCCTTGTTGTTGCCCACCTGTCAGCCCTCAAGGGCACTGTTCCAGCCTTGTAGACTGCTGCAAACTGCCACAAGAATGTCCCAAAGGCCTGTGGCCTTACCTTTCCAATGATCTGAGTCCTCTTCCCTAGTTGCTCGACCTATTTTGTTGTTGCGGCTGCCATAAAGAGGGTTGCGGCTAAGGGTAGGTTTGCTCCTCGAGCCTGTGGCTTCCCTCCTCTAGCAACCAGCCCTTCCCTTTGGCTTCGACCTCCTCTCCTACACTCCACAGCTGCTCCTCAAGGTATAAGACAGGCTTGTGGTCTTACTAGGCATGCTCCATCAAGGTCCCTGCCCAAACAAGGAAGAAATCGGAGAAATCTAAGGCTTAATGGCCTCTCTTCATGGCTAGAAAATGTCATCTTAGACCTCTTATTCCTCCATGTTAACCTGCCCAGAACAAGAGCAAGAAAAAGAAAAGTACAACACTCTTCTAGTTTTGTAGCCAACAATAGATCTGTGATTGTGCAGTGGCAAATTTCAATAAAGCTTTAATACCATATTGAATTTTCAATTTCCAGATCTGATAATTATTTCCTTATGATTTCAAACAGCGTTTTATGCCACTATTATCATAGAATAGTTACACACTGAAAATCTCAACCAAAAATAACTTCAACGGAAACAATAGAATAATAGAAAGATAGCCATGCACAGTAGACGCAAGATTTTACCCTGGGAAACCCAACAACTTTTCTTAAGAAGAATTCAAGCCAGAAGGAATATCACCATAAAATAAAGAAACCCAGCACAAGATAATTGCGCCCTTGTATGAGGAAGAACCCTCAAGGATAGCGCACCACAAAAGAACTACTAACATACTACAAAAAATAGCGCACCTCGAAGATAGCACAAATGGCAACTGGCAACTGAGAACTACGCACTGCAACTGCCACTGGCTAATGCGCACTTCAACAGACAACTGGGAACTGCACATTGTAACTGCAACTGGCTAATGCGCACCTCAACAAACAACTGGGAACTACGCACTGCAACTACAACCGGCTAATGCGCACTTGATGAGAAGAGTTGTGTTATGTGTCAAGTGAAATGATCCAGCCTCTTATTTATAGTAATTGAGTCACCTTTAATTTCCTTGTGGGGTCGACTTCTTTTGTCTTCAATTTCTTCTTTAATGCTTTACGAGGTTTTTTCAATGGTTTGTCTTGTCTTCTTGGCATTTCTTCTTCACTAGAAAAGTTGTCCATGAGCCTTGTTGATGTATCATCTCATATGCACGTCTAATTAATATAGGACTCTAATGTTGAGTAAACCCACCAAGAAGCCCCTCATAACAAGAGGTATCTTGAGCCTACATCTTCAACATTAGACTAGACTTGTAAACAAGTCAAACCTACACTATAAAAAATAGGTCACTCCACCCTGGAGCGGGCAATGTGAGAGCATCTCGTGTCTTTATCACTCCTCGTCAAATCAGCATGACTACTAGGAGAAAGACTACACCTGGGCCATTCACCACTAGCCAAATCAACATGGCCCCGTGAGTGAATGTATCATTCTCCCTTTGTCAAATCAGCATGACCAATCTGGGAGAATGTCTGTCCAATGTTGCTAACTGGAGAAACATCAACATCCTGGTCCATTCACCACTAGCCAAATCAGCATGGCCTCGTGGGTGAATGTATCATCCTCCCTTGGTCAAATCAGCATGACCAATCTGGGAAAATGTATGCTCGATGCTGAAACATCAACATTCTAACCACTCTATTATTGCATATTTGATGGTTGTGTAGCATGCCTTGGTTCACTCCTATATTTGTTCATGTATGATGATTCTAGCCCCCCCCCCCAGGGGTTTGAGTATGGTGTTTTGGTGGAAGTTGCTTCAGTTGTGCATCATGTTCTTTTCGGTTTGATGGAGGGATTCTTCATGAATCAGTGTTGGGGAGATCACCTAGTCATGTTCTAGTCACTACTTTCACTTCATTGTTGCATGGTTAGTTCATGTCCTAGTTATTAGTGTCCTCTAGCGTGGTAGTGTATTTTCCTAGTGCTTTCCTTGAGCCATTTATATTTCGTCACATTTCCATCATTATACCTAGGTAATTAGTATATTTCATCACATCTTCACTTTTTACCTAGGTAGAGTCCACAATACACTTACATTTCATCACTTTCCTTTTCCTAGAGGGTGCCTAACACATTTTACTTGTAATTACCTAAGCATCATTTCGTAATAACCCTTCATTTGTCATATTTCCATTTTTTCACCACTTTAGTGTGTCAACACATCAAACTAATTTGGGATATTTCATTTGTTCAATAATTAAACCCAAATCTTAAGATAAGTGCTACATTATTTGCCTATTAATGCTCATATGTATAATCCCTCATTGAGGCCTCATTCCTTAAGTTTTATTTTAATATGTCACTAGGGAATGCATATTTATGTCTATATGCTACACACATGAGGTTAGCACTTCCCTTTGACACACATGTTGAAGCAACACATTAAAAAAAAATGTAATTGTTGCCTCCTTTTGCAAATTCGTTGGATATTAGCCCTATTCAGACGTGCCAATCGACTTTTTGACCATGTCACATCTTTATCCTCTGGCACACATGTTGAGGAGGTTATTGAGTCTTGCACGTTGATTAAGGGTTAGTTATGAATGCGCCCTATGGTTTTTGACCACATCACTTCATGCATTTATCCCTCCACTCATCCATCCATCCATTCACATTCATTTATTCATCCCTTAGCACACTTTTCTAGGACATTAGGTGGTGTGCCCCTCTAGGGGGTCCACTTGCCTCTTTGAATGAGATTGTTCACACCTTGTGAAATTAAAGTGATTAGTAACTAATTTGTCCACTTCTTGGAGGTCTACTTGCACATTAGTTTAGGAGATAAGGTGGCCCCATTGCATAGTTTTCTAGGGTGCACCTCTCCTAGGTGCTCTCTCATCATTATTACATGGATATTTCAACTACACGAGGCACTATTTCAAAAATCATGGAAAGCGCCCTCACCTCTTTGACTGGGCATTTATATTATTATATTTGGAGGTTGTTATGGAGAATTCTTCTAAAGGAGCACATTGCATCTTGGAGGGACACGTGTGCTACTTATGCATGCATTTACTTGGTCATCATTCTATTTTTAGAGCTTTTTGGAGGACGCACCTTTATTTTGAAGATTATTTTATTTCTGGGGGCCTTACATCCAAGAAAGTTAACTACCTTGGCACATTCTCCTAGGGCGCACCTTCCTCTTTGAATATTTTATCGTTTTACTTGGCCAATGAGGTTGTTGATACACTCCTTCCTAGGGCACACCTCTTTATGAGCTTATTTTATATTATTACATGCTCAAAGGGGTTACTTTGGAGAGCACCCCCATCATGAGACATGTACACTTGGCATTCATTCACATATCTTGGAGAGCACCCTCCCTCGTGGACTTGGAATTTATATTGTTTTATCTTGAGGTGGTTGTAGTTTAGATTTCTTGAGGAGCGCTATGCAAATGAAGAGGACAAGTGGCATCTTGCATGAGCTTGGAGCTCGAGGAAGATAACATGTGGCATCACATTTATTTAGCATCTTTTCTTTAGTATTTTGTATGGGCATTTTGGTTTTGGAGATCCCACTTATGCATTATTGTACTATTTTCTAGTAATTTCCTAGGAGAATAAAATGGATAGAAGAAGGAAAATGCTATTTTATTGTAAAAGGAGTTGGGCTCAAACTTATATAAGGGTTTGCTTTCTCCCTCTTTTGTCATGTTGGATTTGGGGCTAGACCCCTTGGAGCTTAGTAGAACACTTGTTGGATGTAATTGGAGGATCAATGTAGTGCTTCAATGGATGTGAAGATCTTCTAAAACTTAACATCAACTTTTCCAATTGAAGTTATCTTGACATATGCTTGTTGAGTAATGAATTAGGTAATGCCCTTCCTTATTCTATTATGTTATCAATGGAATATTATTTATGAATGCATGTTTTCTCTACTATTGGACAGATGCACATATATTCGATTCTTGATGGTCATAATCTCAACAAGTATTGGATTTTATCTACTCTAATAATACCTTTAGTTATATTTATGTAGTTTAGGACAGCAATAACATGGACTGTTGTAACTTGTACTTTTCAGCTTTAATAGTCATTTCTTATCATTAGGATAGTCTCCCATTAAGTCTTGATGTAACCCCATTTTCCCAATGAAAAGACACTAGTCTTCAGTTCATTCATCCATTCTATTTCTTAAACACAAAATTGTATTGTTGGAATTAACTCTTCATTTTGCCTTGCAATTCATTACCTAAGATTCTAGCAATCCTATTCTAGGGAAGCCTCCCATTGTGCCGAAGGAGAGTCGGCCTAAAGTGTGAAGAGGGTTGGTGAGGTGACATTGCCCTCCCTCTTTAGTTGCCCATAAGCTAGCAATGTTCTTTTTTACTTTAATCTTAAATTGTTAGTTTGTGAGGTAACACTGCTGATCTGAAATATAATTTTACAGTAGCAAACAAATACAATATTTCACTCCTTTTCAACCCCAATCAACAAGGCAATCCAAAAGAAAAGATACCAAATGTGTGCAAAAACTTTCGGCCCTCTAGGGCAATCTTATCAAGCATAAACCAAGTCTAAAATTCATTTTATAACAGCAGCAAATCTGCCCAAATTTCTTCAATATCAATGTTAATACCTTTAATAATTTTGGCCTTAACTTATGTCAAATCAGCAAGACATACTAGTGTTGGAAATTATCAAACCTTGAATATAAAGATAGATGAAAATCAAATCTGCAATAAGACAATTTTGGACAGCTAAAAACTTCATATAATATGAAGTTCAAGTACATACTCTCAACTTTTCACGAGCTGGGAAAACCCTCCATGCTCTCCAAAACCCTGGCTAAGAAAAACCTAGCCAACACCAAGGAGCTCCAACAAGCAAGCATCACACTAGCAAATCCTCCTAGGCAAGATGTCTTTTCTTCTCCTCAACAAATACGACCTCGGGTTTAATCCACAAAACCCTAACTCCAATGTCTTCAAGGGATGAAGCCTTAACCCTATTAATCAAGATGCTCCAAGTCCTCCAAAAACCCTAACGCCTCAAAGACAAGAGAATAAAGTACAAAGAAGATGTACAAAGAGAGAGATAAGATAAGATAAGATCATTTTATTAATGTCCAATGAATGACCACAAAAGTAGGTCAATGGGACTGAAGATTACAACAAGTATGGGTAAAATGTGGGAGTGTGAAAGCATCTCCTAGATAATGTTGAGAATATCATAAAGAAAGAAACCTAAAGTAGTGAAATATC
>ML800405.1:160069-210968 GCA_009831015.1 Picea engelmannii
CCAATCTTGAAATCCTGAAAACTGTTAAGTCTGCTGAATTTTGAATGGGACCTAAAATTCTAGTTTCTCCATATGAAGTCCAATGAGGTTGGAACCACTCTCAAACATCCTGAAACAATTAATGGTAATGTTAAAAATTTAAGAATTTAACATTAAGAATGTTAAAAATGATGAAAATGAAAGATAAAGGAGAATGTCACTTTTACTTTAAGAATTTAACATTACCATTCATTACTAGGGTGGGCAAAATGGAGGGGGTGGGGACCTCTTTAAATAGCATTAATAAGGCAAAATAACCCTCAGCTGCACACCAAAACACCTTACAACTCCAATTTGCATGAAAAAACATGAGCCAAGTACTTGTTTGTTACTTAGGTTTTAGGGGGTTTTAGGTTTTAGGGACCAAACGAACCGGTTTATGACCAAACCGGTCGGTTTGGTCATAAACCGGCCGACCGGTTCGGTTTATTGGCCGGTTTGAACCGGTCAAGCATCAAACCGATCAAACCGGCTGGTTCCGGTTCTGTTTCGACCGGTTTTTAAAACACTGGCTGAGACAGCCATAGAAATTGTCCAGGCAAGTCCGGACAGCACTAGGGCAATGAGCAGACTACCCAGAAATTTTCAAGCAGCCCCAGAATTGTCCAGGCAGCGGGCAGGTAGCTTGGGAAACATGCTAAGATAGTCGGGAAGTGCCCATAAAGGGCTCCGAGCAGCCCAGAAAGGACTCGGGCAGCAGCGAGAGGCTGTGGGCAACCTCAAGCAGCGGACAGCAGACCCGGGAGGCCAAATTTGAGAAGGTTGTCGAGATGGCAGCATTGGATCATCTCGCCATATAACGGAAATGAGGTCAATGTTCCTTAGTGTTTCAGAGACGAGCTCAAACTTGCATGTGGGCAGTCGGGTCGACACCATGCATGCAGTGAAGGGGGTTGGATGGGTCAGATTCCAGCTAGAGTTAGGAGGTTCTTTGGAGGTGGCAGGAGTGATATATGTCCCATGGTTGAAGTTGCTCTCAGTGTCAACCTTGGAGGACATGGGGTATGCAGTTATATTCGTGGATGGACAAATACTCATACGTTCAGAGGGAGCAGATACCCAGGATGCAGTAGTGAGGCTTGGCATGAGGGAAGGTATGATGTATAGAGTGTTGGGACAGCCTGTAGTGGGGTCCAAGGGGATCTTCGATCGTAGATCAGATCAGAGTGCAGCGGAGGTAGAAGGAGGGCCTTCCAGTGCAAAGGGAGAAACTACAGCAGCATATTTGATAAGGTCAAAGATTGATCTATGAGGAGGTTCTTCCAGAAGTACCTTCCTCGCTAAGAGGGAGTGTTAGCTTTTGGGGTAGCTCGGACAGGTACTTCCGCATTGGTGGTGCTTGGCATGTGGAGGTGTCTGAGCGACACCCTCTAGAGTGGCTTTTATGTAATGACTAAAGTGAATTTTGTATGGTTGAGTGATTTAAGTGATTTAAGTCATCTCAACGATAGATTAAGTCATGATCGTCAGATCGTGAGATCCAAGATCTAATCTTGGCCATTGAGATCTAGGGTTAGGGTTTTAGTCATTAGGGGATTATAAAAGCAGATCTAAGGAGAGTGAGAGACACACAATGAGTGCATAGGAGCAAGAGGGAGACTTGCTCATGTACTTGTGTCTGAGTGGGCAAGGCTGAGGAAGTGTGCAAAGGGCTGCGAGGGAGATATAGCAGCCATGTGGGCTAGGTTATCAGCTGCAGCATTGTAATTCCTTTGATGGGCCATTATCCCAAGATGGGAGCCCAAGGATTTTATTTATAAAATCAAACTCAGAACTGGTTTTCCCTCGAGGGTTTTTCCAGGGGTATTTACCCAAATATCTTGTGCAATGTGATTGGTTTCTGTGTTTTATGCTTCCACTGATTTTTGTTGAGTACTTTAGTTGTGTTGTTAATTAATAAAGCGTTTTTATTTGAGTTAACAGTCGGGTACTAGGTTAAGGAAAATCAACATGTTTGAGACTACTGCATGAGGAAGAATGGATTGAACTACAATCCTATAGGACCGCAGAAACGTTTGCAGACATTTTACAAAATCATTGAGAAAGAAGTTCCAAAATTTCAAAGCATTGTTGTGTATGAAGCAGAATGAATTTTCATTATGAGGGAAGTGTTAGAGAACGAAAAATCTCATGTAACAAAATGCAACTATGTGGAAGGAGTGAAGCATGGAGGATTGCACCAGAGTGAATATGTGTTGGACAAGTGCAGGGCCAAGCAAATTGAATAACGTTTTCATTGACTGAGACAACTATAGGAGGAAGAACAAATTGAACTACAATACTGTAGGACCGCAGAAAAGTTGGCAGACATTTACAAAACCATTGAGTAAGGAGAAGCTCCAAAAATTCATAACATTGTTGTGTATGAAGCAGAATGAATTTTCAGAGGTGTTAGAGAATGAAAAATATGTAGCAAAATGCAACTATGTGGAAAGGGTGAAGCACAGAGGATTATGCCAGGGTGATTCTGTCTTTGACAAGTGTGAGCAGGATGGATTGATGAATCAGCAGCGAGTTCTTGAAGTGGTGCATGCGCAACAGCTGGAATTGACCAAGTCAAGCAGAAGTGAAGATGAAGTCAAAATTGATCACCAATCCAAATGCACCAAGCAAAAGTAGTTAGTTAATACCATCCTCAGCACACCTTTGGGAGCAAAAGCTTTAAGCAATGTGAAGACTAGGTGTGGTGTTTCTTGTTAGCTGAAACAGAATATTCGGAGCAAAACAGAAGGAATATAGCTGCTGAAAGCCAATAAACAGAGCAAGATAGACTGAAATATAGCTGCAGAAAGCAAATTAACAGAACCAGAATTGGAAATTAACAACAGTAAGCAAACCTTTATTGGTATTCAAAACTAGATGCAATGTTCACTTGCCTCTTCAAGGAGGCAACCTCCAACATGAGCAGAGCTCCAAATACAATAATATTCACTTGATAACCAATTACATAGCTTCAACTAATATATATAGTTTTTAATTGACCAAAACCCTTAACCACCTAGTGGACCTCCATAATCAACCACTAACTAGTGGACCTTCTTTAATGATGCCACTTACATTTATTGATTTCACACTCTACTATCTCATGGGGACTTATTTAATAAAAATGGTCCTCAATACATTAAGTAACAATCTATTCGACTAACTAGGGGAGTTAGGGTGGGACCCTAACATGCCCTCCCCCTTAGAAAGCAGCTTTGTCCTCAAGGTTGGAGATGAGGATAATGGTGGAGAATCTCTGTTGGTTCCCATGAAGCATCTTCAAGCTGTGTATCCTTCCATTTGATTAGAACTTCTTGAATAGTGTGCTGGCAAAGACGACACTCACGTTTATCCAAAACGATCTGAAGCTACAAACAAATGGAACCCTCCTCACCCAATTTGGGAAGGCTGGTTTGAACTCTACAACTGGACCCAAGCACTTTCTTCAAGCAGGACACATGAAAGACTGGGTGGAGCTTGCAATGGTTGGGCAGAGCCAATTTATAAGCCACTGGACCTATATGCTTGTTTATAGTATAAGGTCCATAAAACTTAGGAGCTAACTTGCGGTGACTCTTCTCCTTGAGTGAGGTCAGCTTATAGGGTTGGATATGCAAGAACCCCTAATCGCTTTCATCAAAATGACGTTCCGAGCGATGTTGATCAGCCTGTTGCTTCATGCGATTCTAAACCAACACCAAATTACCTTTGAGGGTACAAATAATGTCAACACGAGCTGTGAGGTTGTTATCCACCTCCTGAACCTTAGAGAGGCCTAGTAAGTATGAGATCACTGACAAGGGAGATTGTCCATAGACTACCTCAAAGGGGGTCATTTTAGTAGTACTACGATAGGTAGTATTGTACCACCAATCAGCTAGGGGTAACCATTGGACCCACTAGGCTTTCCATTCTGAAGCAAAACAACATAAATAAGCTTCCCAACATTGGTCATTGGTTTGGAGGTGATATGCAGTGCTGAGATTCAATTGGGTACCTTGAAGCCTAAACAAATCCTGCCAAAAATTGCTAGTGAAGGTGGGATCACAATCAGTAACAATGGATTTAGGCATGCCTTGTAATTTAAAAATATTGTCCATGAAGACTTGTGCTACTGTGGAGGCCTTGAATGGGTGTTGTAAGGCACAGAAGTGAACATATTTTCAAAGGCAATCAACTACCATTTTCACTGATTTGTTGCCTAATTTTGGTAACCTCACAATGAAATCCATAGAAATGTCAGCCCACGTAGTGGCAAGCATTGGCAAGGGTTGTAATTGTCCTAGAGGCCTTACTATTTCCTCTGTATCGTTGGCAAGTATCACATTCTGCCACAAAGGTGCAGATGTCCTTCTTCATGCCTTCCCAAAAGAATGAACGCTTAATCCTCTTATATGTTTTCTGAAACCCAGAATGACCCACTGTGTGAAGGGATTGTAACTCAGATACAACTGTGGATTTAAATGAGGATTCCTGCAGCAAAATAATGCGACCTTTATAGCGGAGCTCATCATCCTGCCAAGTGTAGCCTGGGTGTGCTTGTGGGTCGACCTATAGTTGGTGGCTCATGTGCATGATCTTGGCATCCACTGACCATTCTTGACATACCACCTATAGCCAGGGCATTAAGAAAGATAAGGCAAATAAGGAACCTTCCTCCTCATACTTCCTAGAGAGAGCATCAGCAACCACATTTTCCTTGCCCTTCTTGTAGATAACCTCATAGTCATGACCTAACATTTTTGTGACCCACTTTTGTTGCTCTGGGGAGGATAACCTTTGTTCTAAGAAATATTTCAAGCTATGATGGTTTGTTTTAATCTGCGAACAACACCCCGGCAAGGACAGACACCACATATCAACTACATGAAGAATAGCCAACATTTCCTTCACATAAGTGGATTTGCCCAAGTTTATATCACATAATTGCTTGTTGGTAAAGGCAAGAAGGCATCCCTCTAGCAATAACACAGCCCCAATCCCTTTGCCTAAGGCATCACATTCTAAAATAAAACCTTTATTGAAGTCGAGCAGGGCAAGGACTAGTGTCATACAAATAGCATCTTTTAAAGCCTGAAAATCTTGTTTAGATGCATCATTCCAACTGAAGGCATTTTTTTGGAGCAAGTTGGTAAGAGGGGTGGCAATTTTACCATAGTTTTGGACAAACTTCTTGTAGTAACCTATGAGGCCAAGAAAGTCATGCAAACTTTTGAAGGTCTTGGGATGAGGCCAATCTTTCATTGCCTCAATTTTCTTAGGATCGACATGCACACCTCCCCACTAACAATGTGCCCCAAATATTCAACTTCTAAAGCACCAAAATCACATTTAGAACGCTTGAGGAACAACCGGTGATGACAAAGAAGTTGTAAGCCCTGATCCACATGTGCTGCCCAAGTTTTGTTGTAGACCAAGATGTCATCAAAGAAATCCAAGACAAAGTGACGTAGAAGGGGCTTAAAAATGTGGTTCATGAGGCTCTGAAAAGTGGAAGGTGCATTACAAAGAAAAAAATACATCACCAAAAAGTTAAAACTTATAATGACCTTCATGAGTGCGGAAAGCAGATTTTGAATATCGGTTTCCTTCATGCGAATTTGGTAGTAACCACAGCAAAGATTAAGTTCGGTGAAGATCTTGTTTAATCAATTATCAAAAATATTGTCCAGTTATATATGGTGGCATACTTATGATTCATTTTGTAGGTTTTAGAAACATAATTAAATATTTTTTCCAGCACCTATTAATGTCATATGAAAGGATAAATTTTTAATTTTGGGCTTAATTTTTATTTTTATTTTTTGAGCTAGTGAAGCTGAGGGCTCAAACATAACTCTGTGTATATTGGACAAACACCCACATTCTCACTATGGCTTAGGACCACACTGGCCACAATGACACAACTTTTACAATGCAATCCATATAGCAAAGGGTCCTCCTAGATAGTCCATGTACAGATTGACTCATGAATATGACCGAACTGTCCTCCAAATGAGGCCATGCTTATGATGATTCACCAAAAGTTCTTCAAGAGAGGCTAGGGGTGCACTCTCTATTATTTGTCTATGCCATGGGAAGCTAAGGTGTTTATTATTAATTGTCTATGCCATGGGAAGCTAAGGTGTTTATTATTATTTGTCTATGCGATGGGAAGCTAAGATGTTTATTATTATTTCAAATTTGTCTATGCCATGGGAAGCTAAGGTGTTTATCATGTCAATAATTGTGGGACAAGCTCATCAACCAAGTAATGAATAATATGGATAGGATCATAAATATCAGCTTGGGTCTCCTATATTGCATTTATTTCAGTAGGATGCAATTTTTAAAATCTCTTCCAAAAATTCATAAAAAAAAGCATGAAGATAAACAACATGGTTCACTTTTTACTAGTTAATGAGCCAAGTTTTTGTTTTAAGAATATTGAAAGCAGCATGGACATACTATTGATAATAGCAAATAAAAGATCTTCATTTCGTACACCAAGAGATTCACGAATATGTTCCCGGAGCACTCTCTTTGCTATATTATCTTTGGCTGCTTCCATTAGTTCTTTGCTGTTACCCAGATGCACCACATATGTCTGTGGCATATTTATCCTGCCCACAAAAAAATAACCATTAACTGCCAATTTAGCAAACTGAAAGAAAGCTGTTACAGCATTACAAGCCCCATAACCATTGAGTAACTAATATAAACATAAGTAAAATTTCCCTGTATTGATGTTTATTTGACTTGTGAACCATGATATTCTCAAACAAGAGAAGAAAGTCAGCTGTGAATCACAACAAAATGTTTGACATGTGTCCTAGCATGTAAAGATCTTGACATCTATCTTTCCCATGACTGCTTTGAAAACAGTTCAAGGGGCTGATAAATGCAATATAATATGTTTGGAAAAAGTATAATTTCAGCTACATAATTAGTCAAAAGTACTACATATTGGGTTTAATGCTCACACAGTTAACTGGATAGGGAAATGTGTATCCATTGTTTCTTGTGCTGTGCTAGTCAATGGATCTGCAACTTGTTTCTTTCAGCCTCAAAGAGGACTCAGGCAGGGATGCCATGTTTCCCCACTGCTTTTTCTTTTGGTAGCCGAGGCATTAAGCAGGAAACTTCGAGATTTGAAGGCTAAACAAGAAATTAGAGGAATCCAAGTAACTAGAGAACTCCACTTCACTCATCTTTTGTTTGTGGATGATGTCCTACTTTTCAGAAATGGCAGTTTGAGGGAAGCAAGGGCATACAAAACAGGTTTAGAGCAGTACTGTTCAGCTACCAGTATGGAAATTAACCTTCAAAAGTCTACTTTGGCTTTCCATTTGGTGGGGGACGCACTTCAGAGAAGAATCTGTGAATACCTCCCTTTCCAATTGTAACACACCTGACCCTTAAATGCTCCTTTAGGGGTGGAGCATCAAAATTTCGTTCTCCTTAAGTAATCAAATCCTCCATTCGGGGTCTCTATCACATTTTGCTCGTCCAGAGCTTTCCAACCACGCTCTCCATGCTCAAAACCGAGCTCAGAAATGGCAAACATACCTCTCCCAAGTTCCTCGGGTGCTCATTGGTCGGGGCCACGTGGCTTCCATGTGGATCCGACTCAATATGCTTCATCCCGAGTTCTCCGATATCCCGGAGCTCCCAGCATTCCTAAATCTATGGCGGAGATCCATCCACCATCCAATCCAACAACTGGGCTTGATCCTCGGCTAACTCACAGGCTAGCGGGGAATTCGACATTCGGCCTTCAAATTTGAATTCCAGGCCTAGCCCCTTCCCTCCGACTACAATCGCATACGACCGCGGTCTATGACCAGACGCCAAGACGACAGGAGCCTATTTCGGTGCTTCGGAGATGAACGCCTCTTTGTTGTCTACACGAGACTTTCCAGAGTCTCGAACTCCCGAAGTCTCGTAAGCTTGCCACATGGCTCCGGCCTTCAGGACTTTTGGTCTCTCTACAATGCTACACCCCAAATCCTCTGGAGTCCCAAAGTCTTGAACTCCCGGAGTTTCGGTCACTTCACCAACTACTTTGGTTATGCGGGCACGTACCAGGGGCTGACACGTAGAAGGGGCCAGGGGTGACACGTGTCACGTTCCAATAGGTATATGAGGTATGTGATACGCACGAATCCAGGTGACACGCGACACATCAAATTTGGGTCCACATCACCCTGGGTGATGTCACTGCGCCACGACACTACAGACTGATCCCTTTGATCTCACGGCCAAGGTATGTCCACATAACCCTTGGATCAACGGCCTCCATTACTTCGTAACTTCGGCGTTCAGGGGGTTTCATGGTGTAAACTTCTCCTTTCTCCCGTAGTAGTCAACACCGAATTGACCATGGGGTAGATCCAACGATCAAGGAGGGATCCCATGTGCCCTCGAATCAACGGTTCCCATCACCTCATCACTTCGGCCTTCGGGGATTTTGGCCGTGTAGTCTCCAACTTGCTCCCGGAGTAGGTCAGCGTCGAGCTGACAACAGCCTAAATCTGACGGTCTGAGGGTATCCACGTAACCCCAGAGATCTACGGCTCGTAACTTCCGCTCAAGGGTCCCTTGGGTCCCGTTGTTGGGCCACTCCTAAAGGGACATCTGTCATCCCAAAACACTCCGATAAGAATACGTGGCACCTGCCTCAGGTCACCGACGTCCCCTTACCATGCCACGAAGTTGCCACACCTGGCAACGCCGTCACTCGACACGTGGGCCCCCACGTGCTCTCGACATGATACACGCGGCCCCACAATCAAACAGTCAAGAGGGTTCCCGAAGGATCCATAGATCCACGGTCCACATTACTTCGCGACTCCGGCCTTCGGGGGTTTTGACGTTACAACACCCCTGTCCTCCCGAAGCGGTCAACGTCAGGCTGGCTACATCGTAGATCCGATGGTTGGGATAGTTCCCAAGCATCCTCAGATCTACGGCCCAGATTAACTTCGGGCTCCGGGACTTCGGAGGATCCGTCTCCCCTACGACGAATACCAAAGTTCGTCGAACTCACGAAGACTAAAGGAGTCGAGGAGTTAACACCTACGCTCCTTCTCCAAATCCAACGGTCGTGACAGAACTTGGGACCTCCCGAACAGATCTCGTTCGCTCGTCTTCCAAACGAAAGGATCTTCCCTTTCGAGACTTGAATCTCGTTATCCTTCCTGAGCTTCGTCAGCTCTGAATATTTAGGCACTTTGCGCTATTTCTCCTGAACTTAACACTTAGAAGAATCTTCTGCACACCCCTTGCGCTCATTCATCAACTCTAGAACTTAAGAGGTTCTCGGTCTTTGCCCCCCTCGCAGAGACTCTGTGCATACATGCACTACCTCTCCTGAGCTTAACAGACTCCTTCCACCAAGAGACTCAAAACGACTGGGAGTGTCAACATGCAAACGTGAAACTGTGCCCAAGGTCGACGAACACACAGTTCCTTTATTTTAACTTGAGCCGCCACAGGGCTCGAGCATTTACATATACAAACCATATAGTTCCTTGCTTGCTTAAATACACAATCAAGCAAAGATAAAGGGCTACAGTCTAATCATCAAGCAAACATGCACATCCCTGCAACATTCATAGGATATTCAATCTTTAATCTACAGTTACATTGCAATTACACAGGATATGAGAATACGTATCTATTACAAGTTGCAACCAACTCACTGACTGTGGGTGTTCACCTTTCCACCCAACCATAGGCTCAGAGGCATTCATTCTTAGCGCTCTAGCCACCCCCGTGCCAAGCCATGATATCACAAGGGAATTTATGCCAATTCTCAACGATCCTTTCTCTTTCACAGCTTCTGCGAGGTTTATCAAATGCTTCCTCAGCATCAAGCTCGCAACCTTCTGCTCAGGTCCCATTCTCTGCTAGAGAGACTCATGCATTCTCTTATCTTCCCTTTTATTCTTTTCATGCCCCCTGCACGCACATCCTTCTTTGGGAAGGTTATCCTTCCTATCATGTTCCTTCTGCCAGAAGGAAACTCGAGTCAATCTGGGTCTGCAGGACCCTGTGGTACTTCGGGCTGACATTCTGCAGCTAGACCATGCTTCCATTCATGGGGGTGGTTGATGGTTCAACCACCGGTCCTTTCTTCATTAACTGATTCTTCCTTGGGAAACCGGAAGAGGTTTATTATCCTCAACAAGGGAAATTTGGGGTCATTCAATATAATGAACCCTCTCTTATAGTTTTCACATTCTTTCCTCTAATGATATCATGGCCAATACTTTCAAGGCTTCACCCCCATAGTCAATTGTTGGCAATTCAAACAATAATACATTTACATTATTCCCATGCCATAGCATGGTGATTATGATTAATGATTAATTAAGTTGGGGGAAACATGGGTGTTACAATCCCCTCCCCCTTAAAAGGAACACCGTCCTCGGTGTTCTTTCTCAGTAACACCTATCATGCCTTTCTCATTCGACTGCTTTAGAAGTCTTGACCCTCTTTCCTGGTCAGGTCTTTTTCATCCTCTTGGCCTTCTTCACATGCCTTCAAAAAAATTTGGACAACAAGCACATTAATCATAGTTTCATGCGAAAACATTTTATTGTTGCATAAAATTCTAGAAAAATTTCACAATTTAGCACAATACTCATCTACGCAGTTTGTGGATTTGTATCCACATGGTTGTCTTGTTATCCAGGCTCATTGTTTTTCCTGGACATACCCATTGTGTGCATGATCCCAATCAATAGTTTACAAGAACTACCAGAGTCTCCTCTTCCGTGCGATCACTCACCCTCCAGGCCCAGACTCAGGCATCCCCTTCTCTGCTATACAGTCCCTCGGGTGATCCATCTTGCCTTGTCGAGGCTTTCTCGCACAGGAAGGATTCCAGAGACTTTATCAAGCCTTACAGTCGAGGCGTCCCTCTGGCTTGTGTTACCTCAACACAGCATATTCCAGGCAATCATGGCTTACCATGGGGTTCTCATGGCTCAACAGTAGCCATTTTCATGCTTTTCAGCTTGACAACCTTCATCTGTCCTTTCTGGACAGATCTTTTCCTCTCACCTGTATCACAGGTATAAAGAAATTCATGAAACATCATCATAAATTTTAAATTTAGAATTTTCTTGTAAATCTGTCACCCGCAGATTTCCAAATTCCACATTTTGTTTTTCATATTTGTTCCACATAGGGAACAGATTCACAAGCATGGGACTTTCCTCCCCATAGTAGTTTGGCTTAGCAGGGAATTGGTCTTCCTTATGGGCTTACAACATTGCCATATCCAAGACTCTTTGCTTCTTGCAATTTCAACATTCCTCAACCAAACAAATTGTTAGTTCTCATGCACATTATATTTTCATTGCACACTTGCAGTGGTTCACAAACAATTTTAGGACTATGCACACTAACAATCAAATGCATTCGCTTCAAAGAAAATACCATTCCTTGTGGTTTGGCTCAGCAGGTAATTAGTCTTCCTTACGGACTTATAGCATTGCCATATCCAAGACTCTTTTCTTCTTGCACTTTCAACTTCAATCAGCCAAACAAATTGTTAGTTTCCCATGCACATATATTTTCACTACACTTTTATAACGACATCACAAACAATTCTTAAATTGTGCATGCTAACAATCAAATCACTTTTATCTATTCGATGATATAAAGAAAAAGGAAATTTCATTCCTTACACATGCATCAGTTCAGTATATCAACCTTTCCAGATGCAATTCAACATTAAGTGAATTTAATCAATGTGCCAATGTCCATGGCCACATTCACACATAATGCACCCTTGCATTGATTTCAGATTATCACTTTTCAGGTTAGGCACTCTCGCCAAGGTGTGTTGGAATTCAGCCAACTTATTACCATACGGATTCTCTGTCCATATTTATTATTTTAGCAGAACCATATTTTCTGCTCTGAATCGATCATAGCCTCAAATCGTCACTCATGAAACTCAAGGTTTCCCATGAATGCCTTTAAGCATTCCTTGATTGGTCAATGCATTCATGACATATCAGTTCATGAGTTCTTCCAAGGATTACAAACATTGCTTACTACCAGAGGTTCACACCTCCATCATTCAGGTTCTCCTTCCTGAATCATACCCTACTTGGGTATCCAAGGCATATAATTGCCTTTCAAAAGTTCATGCATAACATTAAGACAAAAAATATTTCAGCAGGGGTTCTTACCAAATCCCTTCATACCTTGTGCCACATAGGCATGAACATTTTTATACCGGTTCTTGGCTGCTAGCACCCTCTTTTTGTTTTTACCTCATCAGCAGTGCTTTATGGGGACTTTTACAGCCATTTCAACAATCTTTCAACTGCATCCTTCTCATGGTCATCCTCTACTTGAGGTTGACCATCATTGGCAACTATCTTCCTCAACATCTCCAATTCCTTTCTATACATAGCATGCATCATCATAGTCACAATTACATTAGTTGTAATATTAAACAAAATGCATGTATCATAGCATTCAAATCCATAAAACATATTCAAAATGTCCTAGCATATCTTTATGCACTTCATCACATTATCCTCAAATGTTTTCATGAGTGCAACACCAACAGTTCTCGACTGCTTCTACAGTCATACAACCATCATCACTATGGTGTCAAAACCTTTACTTTTATCAGCGTACCATCTTTTCTCATCCCAGAGAAAACATAATACTCAGCAAGAAAAGAATTGAGGGCTCTCCCCTTCTTCCAATTCTTTCTACACCGCCTCGGACTTTTCAGCCCAGTTGAGTTATCTCTGAGGCCTCACTGCCTTTTCTTAACATGGCTTCAACCAAGCCTATCCAATCAAACATACTCATTTATTCATTTATTAGTCTTTTATACATTACATGATGTTTTCAAAATGTAATCCAGGATTCTTATATATATATATAAACTTGTAGCTCACTGCTTAATTCTCAATAGTTATTAAGGTTGTGACTCTGTCAGGGTCTTCACACAGTTCCTCCACTGGAAACTCCCTCAGCATGCAACTTCCTTATTGCATATCCATCACTATCTGTGATGGCCTCAACCTTGAGTTAGCTTCAGCAGTTTACCAAATATTCCATAAGGAATATAAACATGCATCTTTGTCATGCATCCAAATTATGTATCCACGCATATTYYGGTTTTGTTAACTTACATCCATGATGTACTTAACCATCTGCATAATCAAAAGYCTGTGYGTAGCTKCCATGGGTATATTTCACARCCTACATACATCTCTACTTTTAAAATTAGTCAACTCRTGATTGTTCAAAATCATTCTCATGTGATCCTCAAGGCATAATCATTTGTCTCTTATCCTRACAACAGACCATCCTTGCTCATTTACTCTTTCATTTATTTATACTGGCCTTTCCTGGGGAAATGGAGTACATTCCCCTTAAGCTATCATTCAAAACAGAACTTTCATGACTCTWCAGAATGGAGTTAACCATGCATTCATGGTATTCATTCAATCTTGGCAAGTGCAATGTTGGTTTCTCATTTCACTCATTTAGGTAGTCACCTTGTGCCTTTAGTATACCTATACTCTTACATCATACATGTGCATCACTTTCACATTTAATATCATTCATACCTTACTGGTATTACTATCAGGCTTCATATCAAAAAGCTTTACGATGCATTAAATCCATGCACTTAAGCATAAACACACACAATCCAAACGTTCATCATGCAAGCTCATTGCTTGCACCTTTTTCCATGTCATTCACACACATGGACATATCAGACTTCTATATCCTTCTCTCAAGGATCTTCCAATCTTTCTTATGATAAGTCTCATAGGGAAACTACACTGAGCTCCCCCCCTCAATTAAGAGCTTGCAGTCATATTATTCTCGTAAGTATGTATACACATATTTGTGTATATGCAGGTGCATCTCTTGCACCTCATTATTCACCTTGATAATTTAGTTTTATCATTAGTGTTCTTTAGTTAAAGATTACAGTCACTTACATGACTAATCTCACAGTCATAACTCATACTGATGTTGCCCTCTCTTCATGATAATAACCAACAAAGGTCACTTTTCTCTCTTATGTACGATAACATCTAGCAAGAAAACACTCTTGCCTTAATTTCCATAGAACATTACCCAACTTATAAATACAATATGGGCAATTAAAAGTTAAAACCATGTCCAAGGTAACAGGGCAGCCAATTTGGCTTCCAGCTAGTCTTGATCAGCAGACCTCTCAATCAAGGAGATCCTTTTTACTTGCTTACTGGGTTACCCCAGCAACCATTTTCATTCAGGGTGTTAACTCCCCGGTTGTCATTAGGTCATTATTGACCCATACAAGCCAGCTACAGGTCTTACGATACCACTATCCATAGGTTTCACTGAGTCTATTTGCATGTTACATTCGTGCAACCTTCATCGTATGCATTACAACACGTTCACATATGGTATTTTCATGCCTAGACAAGTACTTATGCCACTACGCATTTTGCACAGCAATGCGCTCATGATCTGGCTCACTTACCCATCTCACTTTTCCTCTTTATGGGAATTAGCAACAGTCCCAAAGGACTCCTCTTTATCTTGCTTAAATGGATCATCCCTGCTGCAGGTTTCAACCATTATATAATCAGACATCATCAGTGCCTGAGGCTCCAACTGCCCAGGCTTAGAGGCAGTGTTACAAATGCCAGGTTATCCATCCTTCGAGCTTAAGCTTCCCTTGACATAACCCTGCCACTCTCAGCTATTCACATGCAAGTCTTACCATTAATGTTGATCAGCATATCCCTACTCCGGTAAGAGTAGTTATCACTTTGACAAAGGTATAAAGAAATCTTCTGCTGAAATTCAGTAAGAATTCCCAAATCTCAGGTTCAATCTGCAGTCCTTCTCCTCAAGGAGTCAATGCAGATAATAATAGCTTTTTATAGGACTCGTGCATGAGCCCAAGCAGGCCAAGTGTTGTTTCCATGCTTTGATACCAATTTGTAACACACCCGACCCTTAAATGCTCTTTTAAGGGGTGGGGCATCAAAATTTCGTTCTCCTTAAGTAATCAAATCCTCCATTCGAGGTCTCTATCACATTCTGCTCGTCCAGAGCTTTCCAACCACGGTCTCCATTGTTAATGTTTATGCCATTATTATAGTTCTTTGCATTTCAATAGATAAGAGCATCATAAGAACAAGATCACTGAGAAATACACATTCACAAGAGACACACCATTTATATTGGGAAACTCTCTAGGGGAAGAAAACCCAGCAAAAACTTCCTTATCATAAATAGCTTGTACAATGTTCAAGAGATAACTCAAACCAATACAGATAGTCCTCCCCAAGAGATGCGCCACTCTTCTTCTCCTCTCTCTAACTGGTAATTGCAGCTTGCCTCGTAAGATAAATGAGCAAGTTAGTTGTGTGTTAGAAGTGAGGCACTAGCCTCTTATTTATACAAGACTGGCACGTGTGAGAGGGTTTCACTGGCAAGGCCGACCTCTCACTCTGGGTAGGTAAACCCACCTTTAATTAATTATGGGTCTTCAATAATAACTGTTGGGGCCGACTTCTTATTCTGCCCTTTATAATTGTCCGATGACCAATCCGCAAAAGGGGATTTGATCCTTATACAATTACCGACATGATTAATCCACAATGGGGATTAATCCTAATAATAAAATAACAATAATAATAAGAATGCTCTTCGCAGTTACATTATTTTAACATCCATGCTCAAAACCGAGCTTAGAACTGGCAGACATACCTCTCCCAAGTTCCTCGGGTGCTCATTGGTCGGGGCCACGTGGCTTCCATGTGGATCCGACTCAATATGCTTCATCCCGAGTTCTCTGATATCCCGGAGCTTGCCGCGTTCCTAAATCTATGGCGGAGATCCATCCACCATCCAATCCAACGACTAGTCTTGATCCTCGAGTAACTCACAGGCTAGCGGGGAATTCGACATTCGGCCTTCAAATTTGAATTCCGGGCCTAGCCCCTTCCCTCCGACTACAATCGCATACGACCATGGGCTATGACCAGACGATAGGCGCCTATTTCGGTGCTTCGGAGCTGAACGCCTCTTTGTTGTCTACGCACGAGACTTCCCAAAGTCCCGAAGTCCCGTAAGCTTGCCACGTGGCTCCGGCCTTCGAGCCTTTTGGTCTCTCTACAATGCTACACCCCAAATCCTCCGGAGTTTCGATCACTTCACCAACCACTTTGGTTAGGCGGGCACATACCAGGGGCTGACACGTAGAAGGGGCCAGGACACGTGTCACGTTCCAATAGGCATATGGGGTATGTGATACGCACGAATCCAGGTGACACGTGACACGTCAAACTTGGGTCCACGTCACCCTGGGTGACGTCACTGCGCCAAGTCACTCCGGACTGATCCCTTCGATCTCACGACCAAGGTATGTCCACGTAACCCTTGGATCAACGACCTCCGCTACTTCGTAACTTCGACGTTCGAGGGTTTCATGGTGTAAACTTCTCCTTTCTCCCGGAGTAGTCAACGTCGAATTGACCATGGGGTAGATCCAACGATCAGGGAGGGATCCCATGTGCCCTCGAATCAACAGTTCCCATCACCTAGTCGCTTCGGCCTTTGGGGATTTTGGCCGTGTAGTCTCCAATTTGCTCCCGAAGTAGGTCAGCGTCGGGCTGACCACAGCCTAGATTTGACGGTTCGAGGGTATCCACATAACCCCAGAGATCTACGGCTCATAACTTCCACTCAAGGGTCCCTTGGGTCCCGTTGTTGGGCCACTCTTAGAGAGACATCTATCATCCCAAAACACTCCGATAAGAATACGTGGCACCTGCCTCAGGTCACCTACGTCCCCTTACCATGCCACGAGGTCGCCACACCTGGCAACGCCGTCACTCGACACGTGGGCCCCCACGTGCTCTCGACATGATACACGCGTCCCCACGATCGAACAGTCAAGAGGGGTCTCGAAGGATCCATAGATCCACAGTCCACATTACTTCACAACTCCGTCCTTTGGGGGTTTTGACATTACAACACCCCTGTCCTCCCAAAGCGGTCAACGTCAGGCTGGCTACATTGTAGATCCGACGGTTGGAATAGTTCCCGAGCATCCTCAAATCTACGACCCAGATTAACTTCAGGCTCCGGGACTTCGGAGGATCTGTCTCCCCTACGATGAATACCAAAGTTCGTCGAACTCGCGCAGACTGAAGGAATCGAGGAGTTAACACCTACGCTCCTTCTCCAAATCCAACGGTCGTGACAGACCTTGGGACCTCCCAAACGGATCTCGTTCGCTCGTCTTCCAAACGAAAGGATCTTCCCTTTCGAGACTTGAATCTCTCTATCCTTCCTGATCTTCGTCAACTCTGAATATTTAAGCACTTTGCGCTATTTCTCCTGAACTTAACACTTAGAAGAATCTTTCGCGCACCTCTTGCGCTCATTCATCAACTCTAGAACTTAAGAGATTCTCGGTCTCTACCTGCCTCGCAGAGACTCTGTGCATACATGCACTACCTCTCCCGAGCTTAACAGACTCCTTCCTCCAGGAGACTCAAAACAATTGGGAGTGTCAACATGCACACGTGAAACTGTGCCCAAGGTCGACAAACTCACAGTTCCTTTATTT
Organism: Picea engelmannii; assembly: GCA_009831015.1. Lineage (NCBI taxonomy): Eukaryota > Viridiplantae > Streptophyta > Pinopsida > Pinales > Pinaceae > Picea > Picea engelmannii. The sequence goes on from ML800405.1 coordinate 177,699, forward strand.
TAACTTGGGTCGCCACAGGGCTCGAGCATTTACATATACAAACCATATAGTTCCTTACTTGCTTAAATACACAATCAAGCAGAGATAAAGGGATACAGTCTAATCATCAAGCAAACATGCACACCCCTACAACATTCATAGGATATTCAATCTTTAATCTACATTTACAGTTCAATTACACAAGATATGAGAATACTTATCTATTACAGGTTGCAACCAACTAACTGACTGTGGATGTTCGCCTTTCCACCCAACCATAGGCTCAGAGGCATTCATTCTTAGCGCTCTGGCCACCCCCGTGCCAAACCATGATATCACTAGGGAATTTATGCCAATTCTCAACGATCCTTTCTCTTTCACAGCTTCTACGAGGTTTATCAGATGCTTCCTCAGCATCAAGCTCACGGCCTTCTGCTTAGGTCTCGTTTTCTGCTAGAGAGCCTCCTGCGTTCTCTTCTCTTCCCTTTTATTTTTTTCATGCCCCCTGCACGCACATCCTTCCTTGGGAAGGTTATCCTTCCTATCGTGTTCCTTCTGTCAGAAAGAATTTCGGGTCAGTCTGGGTCTGCATGACCCTGTGGTACTTCAGGTTGACATTCTGCAGCTAGACCATGCTTCCATTCATGGGGGTGGTTGATGGTTCAACCACCGGTCTTTTCTTCATTAACTGATTCCTCCTTGGGAAACCGGACGAGGTTTATTATCCTCAGCAAGGGAAATTTGGGGTCATTCGATATAATGAACCCTCTCTTATAGTTTTCACATTCTTTCCTCTAGTGATATCATGGCCAGTACTTTCAAGGCTTCACCCCCACAATCAGTTGTTGGCAATTCAAACAATAATACATTTACATTGTTCCCATGCCATAGCATGGTGATTATGATTAATGATTAATTACAAGCTGTGGGAAACAGGGGTTTTACACCAATTAAAAGACTTCATTTACAGAATGAAGTATCTTGGCTTCCAACTCAAGGAAAACAGCTATTTTTATCAGGATTGGATGTGGCTTTATAAGATGGTGGAGAGGAGAATCAACCACTGGTGTAACAGGTGGATCTCTATGGGAGGAAGGATGACCCTTCTCAAAAGTGTTATTGAAGCCATGCCTGTCTTCTAGATGACCATGGCATACATCCCTAAAGGAATCCTGTCCAAGATAAGGAAAGCTGCCCTCAGGTACCTGTGGGCAGGGAAGAAGGAGAAGAGAAGCATACCACTAGTGAAATGGCAGAGATTAGCAAGACCAAAAAATTGGGACTGGGGATTGAAAGACTTACCTATTTTTGCAAAAGCACTAGCTGCAAAGGGAGTATTGACTATGGAGGATGCTGTCAACTTAAGGTCTATAGCAAGAAATCATGAAAAATAAATACATTGAGTGTAGGAAAGGGTTCAATTAAGTGGAAAGAAATAATAGAGGCCTACTCTATCATTGGGAACAACCTTGCAGGGCTTATTGGATGTGGAGAGAATGTACGAATAGGTACAGACCCTTGGGTTGGGTGCCTTCATTCACAAAGTTTATTTTATCTTGCAGATCTGTACGACAGAAAGGTGCAAGATCGGTGGTTAACAGGCTGGAAGGAGGCAAACCAGATGGGTTTGGAAGGAAAATGGGCTGTTGAGCGGAACTCGTACATAGGTTCCCAAAGAAATGCTTCAATAAAATTAAATGACAGCCAAGACAAATCAGTATGGGATGCAAATAAAATGGTAGGATCTTATACGGTGAAGCTGGGATACATAAGTGCAACGCAACCACAAAATCAAGGTCAATGGAGATTGTCTGGAAATTTGAAGCCCCTATGAAATCAAGGGTGTTTTTGTAGCCAGCTATCAATAATAAGATTTTTACCTGGGACAATCTGCAGAAGAGGCCCTGGCAGGGACCCGGGAAATGCCCTTTATGAAAGTCTCAAATGAGAGTGTATCACACCTTTTCATCTCCTGCTCTTTCTCCCGGAAGGTATGGACAGCAGTAAGAACTATGACAGGAGGAAAACGCAGCTAGGAGGGTGGCACAATAGAGTAGGCCCTTGAAGACTGGCTTGAGGACAGGGAGTTGAATATCAGATTTTATGCCCTTTCCCTTTTTGTTATTTGGTCCATCTGACTTACAAGAAATTAATCCCTTTTTCAGGACAAGCACATAAGCTCAGAAGCAACTTTTCTCGAGTTAAGAGGGGTCTATATGAGTTTTGAACATACAAAAATGAAAAGCAAACATAGGACGACTGACTCGCAGACACAACCCTTCCTCGTGTTTCTTCAATGGAGCAGCTAATGCTGAACCCAATTCTTGTGGGGCTGGGGGACTGTTAGTCATCTCTACTTCCTTTGAATTAACATTTGAATGTGGTTTAGGAGGGGGAACAAATAACAAAGCTAAAGTGAAAGTGGTCAAAATTCTAATGAAGCTGGCAACAAATTATGGAGTGGAAAAGCTAAATGTTTACAGTGATTCTCAGCTGGTGATTGATTGACTGGCTAGCACAAGGGTACAAAGAAACATCCAACTACATGACAGCCTCCTTCAAGCTGAGGATTTAAAAGAGTTTCTTGATAAGATAAACTTTAAACACATATATAGTGAATTCAACAGTGAAGCAGATTATCTGTCCAAGCAGGCTGCACATAGGGATACAGCTTCTTTGCTGATCAAGTTAAGCAGGGATAGGGCAGAAGACGTTTTGCCTCCTAGAAGCATTGTTATCTTGGTGCTTTGTGCAGTTTTATGCTGCTTTTATTCCCGATGTTAACAATCTTTTTATATTTCCTTTCATGGACTGTTTTTGCAGTTTTATACTAGTGGCTATATGCCCAACAGCAGGGGGAAACCCATCTTTGTGGAAAACTGCCTACGGGCCTCTGAATTTTGGAATGTAATCCTTTTATTTGAATGAATGGGAAGCTTACAATTTTTTTCTTCAGAAAGAAATAGTCAAAAGTACACCATATAAATAATAATGGACTACAAATTTGAAAACAGAAAACAAACTTGCCACATATAATGTTTTACCCAAGTCGTTCCCGAGTCCTGTTGTGCCAGTAGTCAGCTGTTGTATATGAATCAATCATCGCACCAGCAACATTTGGCAAGTGTTTGACATACTCCAAAGTAAAGTAGTGCCCACGCATCTCATGAATCCACCAAAGAATCTTAGGTAAAACAAGTGGAGCATTGCCTTTGAGAACCGTATCAATCCACTTCCCAGCAACAGCTGTATTTAGAATAACTATATCTGCTTTAAGAGCTATGTTAACAGCTTCCTGACCCCTGGCTGGTAAAACCTAAAGTAAGCAATGCAGAATTTATATAAGAGAAACATAGATGCACATACAAAAAATCATGATGCTAAAATGTATTAGATAATTCCGGTTAGTATATTAAAACTACATACAACAGAAGAAACAATATCAAAGATTTGAAAGAAAATGTGAATGGCTTTGAATAAATTCTACATCCATAACAGTACTATGGGAACATGTCAAATTAGGTTTTTGTGTGATTATTTGCAAGGCTCTATCCTTTTCTCACATAGACAAAAACAGATTGGAACGACTTTGTTTAGTTTTATATGTCACTCTGCCAACTCTTAAGATTATAAATTTTTGAATTCAAACAAAACTACTTCACAGAATCAAAATTCCTGGTCTTTCTTTAAATAAATATCTCCTATATCGTCAAAGTGTATTTTGGTATGTATTATGGAGAATTTGTTTACTAACGATAAATATCTTGTAGTTGATATCCATTCCCAACATATAATGCATAGTTTTGGGTTCTGGAGAAGTGATAGCAGTGTTAATAGCAGTGTTAATCGTGTCTTGGAAAACATTCAAATCCAGGATAGTCATTCTGGAAAAACAAACAAAAAAATTGTTACTGAAATGTAATGAATACTTTATTGCAAAACATGGTAAATGAAAAAGCTTTGGTATTCTCAAAGACAAAATGAGCTCATGGTAGCCGAATGGAACAGTGGTGTTTAGAAACACCCTTAAACAATGAAGCACATCTTCATAAGAAGGTCCCAAAGAGCACAATGCATTGTGTGTATGCAATTTGCATGTTGTGCATGTATAATGAGGCTAGAACCTTACCAATAAATAGTCTTAGGTTTACCCCTAAACCCCAAAGTGTAGCACCGCAATAGTTGAAATAACCACTAAAGTGGTTAACCATAAATTAGGCAGTCCCAAAGGTTCAACAAACCCCTCAAGTTGGGTTTGTTGGAGATTTGCAACTTCGGGCAGTCATTCTCCACAAGAAAGCACAAGAAGACCCATCTACACCATTACAGAAGCCCCAGGAAGAAGTTGACGACCCCACAGGAAAAATAATAATAAAATTGAAGACCCAGAAATAAGAATTCGGCCCCAAGCTGGCGCCTAGATCAGTATAAATACAGGACTGGCTCATTTCATTTTGACAGTCAGACAGCTCCTTCTGCAGTGCACACAAGGCAATTACAGCTACAGTTTTGGCAGTTTCGCTATTTTTGGGTTACTGGTTATCTTGGAGAGTGCACCACACTTGGAGAAGCTCTTGCTTGCTTATTCTTGGTCATATTATTGAGGAGCTAGGTCTTGGTGATGCTAGCCTTAGGGAGGATCTTCTCTGTATGGTATTTTGGCTATTGATGGTGATGTACTAGTAATATCTTGGACTGAATTCTTCTAGAGAAAGGTTGTTGGGTTTTCACCCAAGTTTGGGATTCCCAGGATAAACTTTTGTGTTCTTGTGTTGTGCTCTTGTGTCTATTGTGCATGGTTAATATTTCTAGATCTTGTTATTTCTGTTGCATTGTTATAGTTGAGATTTTCAGTGTATAGTTATTCTATGAGATTTTCAGTTGTCGTTGCAGTTGCAGTTTCCAGTTGCAGTTGTCAGTCGCCAGTTGCAGTTGCCAGTTGCGCAAATCTTGAGATTAGAAAACAAGTTGGATGGTGCTACAAATTTCAGAGGTATGCACTTATATATGTTTCCAAGTTATATCATTTAGCAGAGTATGAGGGTGTTTGCGGGGGATGTACAAGGGACCTTGTCCAAGCAATTACCCAAAGGGATCATTGGATCTAGTGAATTCAGAGGAATAGTGCACCCTCCCTAGCAATTAAGACTCCAGGTTTGCATATCAGGTTTGATATTTTTATTGTTGCATCTTAAAAAAATATTGTAACCGGGACAACAATCTTTAGAGATCTATTACTACTAAGTACTTTTGCTATCAAATGTTTTGAATATTGTTAGTACAATGATCATTATGTAAAAGTTTATTGTTTAGTACTAATGATGCACTTATTTACAAGATGAAATTGATCTCTTCTAGGAGATGCTCTTGGTCGTTGTCTTTGTCCCGGGCAGGTTACCACGGAGGAATGATTAGTAACAACACTGGAAAAGTGTTGTTCCTGTTTCCCATTTTTTATTCTTGTTCCTATTTCCTTATCATACGAATATTGTTCTTGTCTGCTATTTTTTGTTACTGCACTTTTTCCGGGCAGGTCACGGGTGATAGCTCTGAGAGGGAGCTATAGTGACGGTTGCAGGAGGCAACAGATTAGATGGTCTCTAGTTTGAGACATGGAGCAGGCTATCCACACATGGAGTTGTATACATGACAGTATACATCCATATACCTAAGGCGAAGAAGACAAAGTTAGAACCTTCCGAAAAGAAGGATACTTTTGTGGGATACAGAGTGTTCCACATGGAGATTGATAGGGAGGAGCAGGTAGCTCCACCAGTGGTGAGGCAAATGGCCCCACCTAGTACCAGTTCAGAGGAAGCCAAAGTTCAGAGGGAGTCAGCCCTCGAGATCCAGTAGGGAGGAGCAGCCTCCTAGGACAGTTCATTGGAGATTGGACTTCAGAAGATGCAGAGGGAGCAGATGGATCCAGAGATTGTACACACTTAGAGGGAGTCATGTTTCAGAGGGAGCATGGTACTCCAGGATCGATGGGTACTTGATGAGTTTGGTTTTAACCAAGAATGTACAAACTCAAAGTGAGCCTGATCTCAGAGAGAGTTAGTTGACTCAGAGGATGAGTCATTCATTCAGAAGGAGTTCCCCATCAGATTCAGGTGGGAGAGAGACATCTTCCAGGACTGACAGACAAGTGTCATGATTTGAGGAGGCTTCGAGGAGATGTGATCTTGCTACAGTAACAGAGGAGGCAGCCAGTCAGGAGGACTGGATATGGATTTTGTCTCAATCACAGAGGGAGCAGCCAGTGAGGTAGACTGGACAGCAGGACTTACTCCAATGACAGAGGGAGTTGGCCTCAGAGTTCGAGATGGAGGATCCTCGCCGAATGTACTCTTCGGATTAGAGGTGTGACAAGATCAGATGAGATCTTCCTCATTCAGAGGATACTAATGAGATTCGATATGATGGACTCCAAGTCCATGACTACACCTATGGTGACAAATCTAAAGAAGTTGAGTGATTCTACTTCATATTTAGATTTGGTGGATCCCACGATGTACAGGAAGTTGATTGGATCCTTGATGTACCTGGTTTATGCCAGGCCAGATATTTTCTTTGCAGTGAGCACCCTGAGCCAGTATTTGGTTGAAGCCAAGGCAGTTCCAGTGGGTGGCAGCAAAGCATGGTACAATTGGATATGGTTAGTCTCAGGTGATGAAGTGAGGCTGCAGAGATATACATATTCCGATTGAGCAAGGTGTGCAGTAGACAGATTGAGCACCTCAAGGTGTTGCTTCAACTTCGAATCAGTTACGATTTCCAGGATAAGATGGAAGCAGGCTTCTGTAGCATTCAGTACAGCAGAAACGGCATATGTCATAGCCAATGTTGCAAGTTGTGAAGTGGTGCAACTTCAAAAGCTTCTTGCAGGACTTCATCCAAGACATGGTACAAAAGGGAGCAGTGAAGCTCCAGTACTTATCCACGAGCAGTTTGCAAATATCCTCCTAGAGTGGCCATGCTGACTTGGCTGAGGAGGATGATACACAGGATTAGCCGTGTTGATTTGACTAGTGATGAGAGTTGATGTTTCAACATCGAGCAGACGTTCGCCCCGATTGGTCATGCACGGGGCTATGTTAGTGCTGATATGACCAAGGGAGAATGATTCATTCACTCACGGGGCTCTGTTAGTGGTGAATGGCCCAAGTATGTCGATGTTCTCCAGGTTTGGGCAAACATTATCCCTAGATTGGTCATGCACGGGGCTATGCTAGTGCTGATATGACCAAAGGAGAATGATTCACTCATCCACGGGGCTTTGCTAGTGGTGAGTGGCCCAGATAAGCATCGGGCAGACATTATCCCAGATTCGTCATACACGGGGCTATGCTAGTGCTGATATGACCAAGGGTAATTATTCATTCACTCACGGGACTCTGCTTGTCGTGAATGACCTAGGTGTAGTCCTTCTCCTGTCAAGGAGTGGATGGACTCGAGATGCTATCACATGCATATTTTGAGATGGAATGCATGTGCAAAGATGGCACATCAACATGGCTCATGAAGACAACCTTTCTATGACAGAAGAAATCCAAGTATGGAGAATGCCTCCCTCGTTGAGAGCGAGTGTTGGAGATTTGCAACTTCAAGCAGTCATTCTCCACAAGAAAGTACAAGACCCATCTACACCATTACAGAAGCCCCGAGAAGAAGTTGAAGACCCAAGAAGAGAAGTCGGCCCCACAGGAAAAATAATAATAAAATTGAAGACCCAGAAATAAGAAGTCGGCCCCAGACTAGTGACCAGATCAGTATAAACACAGGACTAGCTCATTTCATTTTGACAGTCAGACAGTTTCGCTATTTTTGGGTTACTGGTTATCTTAGAGAGTGCACAACACTTGGAGAAGCTCTTGCTTGGTTATTCTTGGTCATATTATTGAGGAGCTAGGCCTTGGTGATGCTAGCCTTGGGGAGGATCTTCTATGTATGGTATTTTGGCTATTGATGGTGATGTACTGGTAATATCTTGGACTGAAATCTTCTAGAGAAAGGTTGTTGGGTTTTCTCCCAAGTTTGGGTTTCCCAGGATAAACTCTTTTGTTCTTGTGTCTACTGTGCATGGTTAATATTTCTAGATCTTGTTATTTCCGCTGCATTGTTATAGTTGATATTTCCAATGTATAGTTATTTTATGATAACTGTTGTATGAAAGTGAATCTTGTCATTAATCGTAAGGCAATAACTATCAAGAGTTGAGAATCATATAAAACATCAACGGGGTTTACATTAAATATTTCCATGGCAATTTGTCCACAAGATCATCAATACATGACAGCGAATACTAATTCTTGATAGTGATCTTGTTGAGGGCACCATAGTCGATGCAATGGTGACACAAACCATCATTCTTAGGTGCAAGGACGATGGGGTTGTTCTAAGGAGATGCACTAGGCCTAATATTTCCCTAGTCGATGAGCTCCTAAATCTAGCATTGGATCTTCTCATTCTCCCAAATCGATCTACGACAGAGCAAGTTGTTTAGAAGTGGAGACCCTAGAACTAGATTTTTTTTATGTTTGATGAAGCCATGTGCCACAACACCTTTGGGATTCTAGACAATGACGTGACATTGTTGCATTAGCACATCAAGTTGTTTCTTTGTCAAAGATTGAGTCATGTGCACAATGGGAGACTGAAATTGCACTAGACTACACACTATCTTCTCTAGGTGAACCATCAAAAGAACAAACTTACAAGCGTGTGAGATAAGCTATTGGCACTGATTTGCAAACACCAAAGTAACTATCTTCTTCGTAGGAGAATGCAAGATATGGTCAATGCTCCCATTGACCTTAAGGAACCAATATTGTGGGTTGGTGTGATAGGATCCATCGCATCAAAGATCTATGGCCTTTCCTAATCGCACGTCGCAAATGTCTAGAGGTGCAACATCACAAGTGACTTAGTGTTTCATAGGAGTGATAACATACTCAAAAGTACACTAGCATGTTACCTTGAGTCCATTGCCTTGTTGAATCCAACCAAGAGAATAAGGTTGAGATACTCAGTAGTGCACTAGCCAAGGCACTTAACCACATCTTGATAATGATGTTCTTCTAACTGCCATTGTTGATGATGACATAGAGTTTGTCCTTTGATCTAACACTTGGTATGAAACAAGCACTCATCATTTTGTCAGATCAAATGGTGGATCAACCAATCTGGCAATGGCATTCAAACAAGTTGGGATGCTGGACACAATTACAATCTCCTAGATTTGATTAGGTGTAAGTTGCACCATTTAAGCAAGTAAGGATTGAGCACACAACATTTGAATTCATCATGAGCATAATGATGCCCATACTATTTCTCACCTTGCTTCAGTGCAAGGGCCCTAGGTTTTTGGGGCACAAGAAAGGTGGCACAAGAAAGGTTGTCGCTTTTGATGGGGCCGACCTTTGCATCACTATTGCATCTAAGGAATAAGAGTGTTCTACATCTTTCCTACAAGCTTAGTCTTGAATATAGGTCCAGATTTATTGGCACTCATCTTCATTGACTTGCTTCTGAACTTTTCCTCAATCTTGGAGGCGTGTCGATATGCCTGATCCAATGTCGTTAAGTTGAGAAACTCCACATCAACATGGATGTAGTATGGAAGACCGTTGATGTACTTCACAACCTTCTTATGCTTTGTCACTTGTGTTGTGCACATTCAAACAAGCCATCATAGAGCGAAACTCGTTCATGTAGACTTGAACATTTCAGTCCTTCCGTGTACATTGATCATCCTAGTGCTTAAGGAGATAGAATACCTTGCACAAGGCCTCTACAAACTTGGACCAAGTAAGAATGGGGTCGTCATATTCAAAAAGCAACCATGAATATGCAAAAAACTAGCTATGTTATCTAGAAAGTATATACACGCTCACAATTGACAACAAGATATAGCATTAAAGCTCTTCTATTAATCATAAAAATACAAAAAATACATGATAGCAAAACCAACAAGGATTGAGAAATTCATAAATCTTGCATGCCAAAGTTCTAAGGAGAATTGTAAGGCAAAATCATTTCACTAAGTGACTTGTAGATATAGAAGAGCGAACAAGATGTACGTCTAGATATTTATACATGTGTCAAGAATCACTTACATAAATGGCTAGGATTCCATAACAATCTTGGGCCACTTTTGGCATTCTTGGTTCAAGGCGCACGCACAAAGTGTCCCCTCGAACTCACTCATCAATAGCAATAGGAGGCCACCAAAAGCGTTACCCCTAGGACTCTGCAACAAGAATTACATGTTACAATGTTGGGTCGCAAGGGGTGATGCACACAATTGAGGGGATGTCAAGGTGGCCTACGTGTGGTCACCTATGTCTACGCTCAAATCATTCATACCTTCTTTGGAAGCAATGCCCCCCTTCCATTACTCTTCAATTGTGGAAAGCATGTTTTGAATTGATGCAACGTATACCCCTAAGCTTGATGTGCATATCATCCAACCTTAGCAAGTTGAGAAAGTTAGTGAGCTCCTTCACACACGAGAGTCAAATTCTAATTAATAATGGCATCCTTTGGCACGAGTATCAAGTGCTCAAGATCCAAGTATGTTGGATGTGTGATTGATAGTGATTCAACAAAAGCGGTATGTAGGCTTTAGTAACTCAGCGTTGAATACTAGATGCCTACCTAAGGATGGAGGAAGGTCGAGTACAAAAGCGTTTTCCCTGTTACTTTAAGTATGGTAATAGAGACCATATTTGACAAGATGGAGATTGTGGGTGGGACCCTTAACATTGCTTCGAAAGTTGTAGCCAGACCTTGTCACCAATCTAGAAGTGATGAGTGGTGCGATGCACACCATGGCATTCCTTTTATCTCTATTGTTGGTGCATAACGATTTGTTGAACCCACTGATGCAATTGTTGAATATTTTGTAGAATCTTTTCCACTTTGTCTGATTCCTTCTCATGTGCAAAGGATTCACAAGTCATTGGCACGTGAAAGGCAATGTCCAAGCGTGCCACTGGATGGAACCTACAACATATTTGGGATAGATAGCACCTAGTAGAATTGTAAAGAGATTTGTTATGTTAGATGTAAGACATATTCTCGTCCCATCTGCACAAGTGCACGTTGATATACATGTGAAAAATATGCACCAATGTGTGGTTGTCAACTTCTACTTGATTGTTTATCTATGAAATGTCATTGATTTGTCCAACTGTGTGTCCAAAATTTCCCACGAAGCTAGCCAGAAATCACTGACAAACCTAGGGTCCTCATTGCATATGGGTCGACAATTTTCTAACAATGGTTCATTTTCATCAAATGGAGTCGGAGTCCTTATGTAAAAGTTATGCCCCCGACAAGGAAATGGTCCAATTATTCGTCGCAGCTCCAAGTGGTAGCCATGTCAACTCACCATGATTCGCCTAGGAGTTAATAACATACGAGAATCCACTAGAGACTTCTAGAAGTATCATGAAGATTCCAAGAGAATTTTGAAACCCTAAACCCAACCCTAATTCTCTCTATCAAAAACCTAGCAGGAGAAAAAAGGGTTCACTTTCTTTAGCTTCCATTGTTGGTCCATAGTATGAGCAGTGAGTGCGGAGCAGATACTAACAAAGAAAAGATAAGGAAGCAATCATAGTAAACCTTATTTTCTCATAGTTTCGCAACAAGCTTGGACCGCTTTGTAATATGTATTATTATCTCCATTATATAAAGATGAAAGGAATAGTCCTTCATTTCTTGTCGGGTTTCCAAGGAAAATATTGTGTTCCAATGTGTGTCTTTGCTATTTTAGTTTCATTTTTAATGTCACACTATTAAAAGAATCTAAATGGTGTGTTTTTATTTCTATTAAAGCATTGAAAATACATAAATATAGTCAAGCATAAGCTCATTGTCGTAGTTGTAAGTTTTAGATCTATTTTGAAGAGATGACCATTGAAATATCCAATGGGTTTATAAATCATATCAATATCAAAATGGTTTTCTTTGGGCATTTGTGTGGTTTGAGTGCAGTATATGCTTACTTTGCTTGGAAAGTCTAAATCTGAGGGAGAGCTACAGCATGTGAATCCCAAGATTGGCACGAGAAGGGGTAAGAAGCCACTGCAAGCCTCAGAAATGGAGGAAGAGCATAGGGAAGGATACATTGATGAAGGGAGTTAAGACTTGCAAGATAGGAAGCTCAATTAGTCGACATTTCCAAGGGTTCAGCCACTCATGAAAAAAAGAACCACCCCTTTACGGAGTAGCTCAAATCTCATGAGAAATTAGAATACCACAAGGAGCTAAGGAAAGAGAAGGAAGAGTCAAAGTTAAAAAAAGGAAATCATCAATAGCGACAATTAGAATTCTATTTCAGTGCGCAAAATGTATGAGAGTAGAAAATTGTTTTTGACAAAATCAAGGTAGAAGGTCATGCACAAACTTTGTGGGAAATCTACATCGAGACCCTTACACTAGGGGAAAACCCACTAGTAACTAGGTGGGAGGTATTCAAATACCTCCTCAAGTCTCAATTCTAACCTATCAGGTGTAAAGAGAACAAAAGGATTCAATTGCACTGCTACTAACAAAAGCAAGGATGGAATGTACAAGAGTACACTACATTGTTCTGAAAGCAAGCCATCCAATTGAGGATAAATCCCAAGAACCCAAACATGATCATCAAGTACCTAGGTGGCCTCCACAATCACATAAGAAGGCAAGTTAAGTTCAAGCCCAAGACCATAGATGAGGCATGTGTGCAGGCCCAATACAATGAATCTAACAAGAAAAAGGGGCAGCCAAGCGATTTGAAGCAATCAAATTAACATGAAGCTTCCAATAAGGACAAGAAGAAGAAAAGGAAAGGGAAAAATAAGAAGACTATTGCCACTGCACATGTATGCAAGGACCCTAACAAGCATTGTGACCATTGCAACATTGATGTTCACACTAAAGAAAAACATTGGAAGTTGCATCCAAAGATGAATCCCAAGAACCACGTACAAGAGCAGTCCAAGAAGAAGAATTATCTAGTGGAAGCGAGAAAGGAGATGGAAAACAGCTCATATGTGAATGAGAAAATTCTATGCACAACACTATGTAAGGAGGTAAGCCTAAATAGCTTCCATCACAAAAAGGAGCAGGAGATGACAAAGTTGTTCCATGTCAAGATTCAGATTAAGAAGAACCAGGTTGATGCCTTGTTCAATACTGGTTCACAAGCCAACCTCATCGCAGAGGACCTAATAAGTTAGCTTCGTTACACATGATCGCCTTCATCCATACCTTTTTGAATTGGTGAAGAAGGATGTAGAGTTAAAAGTTATGAAGCAGTGTAAACATAGATTTGCAATTAGTGCAATTTTTATTGATAAAATAGAAGTTGATGTAGTGCCCCTTGATGTTTCAGTATAGTGTTTGGTAGTCTCTACATGTATATGACGGATGCCATCTTCATGAGAAGGGAAAACCAATACTGCCTGGTCAAGGATGGTAAGTCTTTTATCAACAATGCACATAATGGGAAGTCTAAGATCTCTTTGGTGAGTGCCCACCAAGCTAAGAGATTGATCAACTCAAGCAAGAAGTATGTACTTCTCTTCTTGAGGCAAAGCAAGAAAGACACCAACTCATCAAGCATGAAGGCATGCTTCAAAGGATGTACAAAATAACAAAAACGATTAGGAAGAGCTTTTACAAGCATACAGAAAAGTGTTCCAAGAGCAAAAAGGTTTGCCACCCAAGAGGAAAGTGGCACATAAGATACAATTACTGCTAGAATCTCCTTTACCAAGGATAGGATTATACAGATAGCCCATATTAGAGTCAAAGGAAGTGACGAAGCAGTTGTAGGAGTTGTCTGAGAAAGTAGTCATAAGACCAAGTACCCCACCATGCAATTCCCTTGTCATTTTATTAAAAAAGAAAGATGACACTTGCAGGATGTGCTTTGACTTCAGAGCTTTGAACAAGATCACTCTTAAGAATCAATGCCCCTTGCCCAAGATCGATGACTTGTTAGATTAGCTACAACATGTAAGGTACTTCACCAAGCTAGATTTTAAATCTGGATATCATCAAGTCCAAATCAAGGAAGAAAACACTTGGTAGACCGCCTTCGAAACGAAGCAAGGTGTGTACCATGGTTAAGCAATTTTTATGTGTTTAATGAAAAAAATGTGTTGTGCCCATTCATAGATTCATTTGTCATAGTATATATGGCAACATTTTTGTCTTTAGTTGTACTTGGGAGGAGAATGTTGTACATCTGAAGCAAGTGTTAGAGACACTAACAAAAAATAAACTGCTAGAAAAAATAAAGAAGTGTGAGTTTGCTAGGCAATCCCTGGTGTACTTGGGGCATGTGATTGGTGCAGGTGAGTTGAAAATTGATCCCACAAAGATAGATTTCATCCTTAAATGGCCCACTCTTGCTAGTGTCACAGAAGTTAGGATTTTTGTAGGAGCTACCCAATAACTAAGAAAATTCATAACATCATTTTCAGTTGTGGCAGCAGCACTTCATGCAATAACAACTAGTGGTAAAAGTTTCTAGTGGGGTAACAATCAACAGACGTCAGAAAGCATTTGAAGAATTGAAGCAAAAGATTAGTTGAGCCCCAACCCTAGCGTTAACTATCTAGCAAAGGATATCTGAAGTGGAAACAGATGCTAGTGGATACACTATGGGTGTTGGTATTAATGCAAGAGGGGATGTTGCTCTATTATTGTTCTGAGCTATGCCATGGAGCAGTACCGAGTTACCTTACATATGATAAGGAACCATATGCCTTGGTGCAAGGAGCAAAGAAGTGGAAGCATTATTTATTGGGTAAGGAGGGCATTATCCATACTTAACACCAGCCTCTACAATACTTGTAGACTCATAGTAGCTCCAACAAGCAAGACATTTTAAATGGATGGATTTTTTTAACAATTTTATAAAGTGACTAAATATAAGAAGGGCATATTTTATCAAGTGACTAAATATAAGAAGGGCATTGCCAAGAAGTTGGTAGATCTATTATCAAGACCACTGGCACCAAAAACCACAGCTCTGGGAACCATTACACACATGGAGCCATTCACCCATGAAGCATACAAAGAGGAGCATGTAGAAGATTAGGACTTCAAGGGGGTGTATCAGCAGCTACAGGGTCTACAAGAACAAGTAGAGGTTGATTATCATCTCCAAGATGGATTGCTCTACAAGATGGGGAAACTTTGTGTACCAAAGGAAAAAAGTGTATAGCTGATAAGGGAGGCTCGTACCTCCAAGGTTGTTGGGAATTTTGGTGTCAAGAAGACTATGGCTAACTGGCAAAGGTATATTTATTGGCCCAAGATGCAAGGGTGGTGTCAACTGATGTCCCTAAAGGATCGACATAGAAGCAAAGGCTAGACAAGAGGCAAAGGATGAAGGATGATACTAATGATGTGGATCCCAATATAAGCGATGGTGGAACATTGCTTGTCGTTTATGTTTGTCATTTATCTGTTCTTGTTTGTTTATTCATAATGCTTTCTTTCAAAGTTTCAATATAATCATTAATAGACTATGGATGGCATTTCTAACTTCATAATAATGTAGTATTTATCTACAAGCACAAATATGCATGTTTTCATATATTCTGCAGCTAATTTGTCTTTCTGCACATTTTTTTTAATATAAACACAATATATATATAGAAAACAGACGCTCCACTCCCGAGGATTTTTGGAAAATGACGCTCACGATGCTCCCACTCCATGCAACATAGTTTTTGGCTTGCCCTTTTGCTTTCTGACCTACTCTACTAAATTTTGACAACAATTGGTCCAAAGAGTACAAAATAATAGTAACCATTTGCCATAATCAATGAATGTCACTTGCAAACCATTTCTAGATCTACATCAAGGGACTAGTAGCCACACCTTTTTATTACTTATCATGTTGGCCTCCTTCAACAATTGCTCAACTAGCTTATAAAGTGGTCCACTCCTTCCTATGGGTGAAGTTTGATGGAAGACAGGCTCCAAAGAATGGCCTAGAATATCTATTGCTCCCCAATAGATAAAGGTGGGTTGGGAATCATTGACATCTATATCCAAGGACAAGACCTTTGTACTAAATGGTATCATAGTAATAGAGGGTAGAGAGGCTTAGAAGATACTCCTACGCAACTACATGATTGCAGCAACACCATTGTTGAATTTTTACTATGCTAGGCTCAAGCATGAGGTTTCTTTCATTTTAGCATTTACTTGAACCATAAACAAATGCAGTTACACAATGTACAAGTGTTGCAATAACCAAGATCACAAGAAGAATAACCATGCACAAGAACACAAGAAATATCCTGAGAAAACCCTTCTCAACAAGGGAGAAAAACCCAGCAATTCTTTGCTATATTCTCAAGAGAATATCCTCCAACCATGAAACCCTAATGCACACAAGAGGGTGCTCTACTACCTTGAAACTTGCGCCCAAGAGAGGTGCGCACTTCAGCCCTAGAAGATGTACTTGCTGAAATTCCGAAATGACAAGTGACAAGTGTGTTTCCTCAATGGGGAAATCACCTTTATTTATACTAGACTGGACAGACCAAAAGTGGTGTCTATTGGCACAACAGGGCCGACCTCAATAACTCATAAAATAATTAATTATTACAATAAACATTAACTATCTTTCACATATGGTGGAGCCGACCTGTACCCTTTACATCACAATTAGGGTTACAAATAAATCTTACTCTCATACAATATAGCAAGGGATCTCACACATCCACTAGTGCTCAGCCACTAGGGGCACGTCCACCTGTGCTCAGCCACAGGGACATCCTACTCAACAGATCTCTATCTCACTGAGTCCACAGGAGAATCATCTGGAGTACCATCTCAAGCCTGACTCAACTGAGTCCACAAGGCAGAAGACCACACATCATAACAACACAGTCCAAAGTCTGACGCACACCCATCACATGGACACCTTCACCCCACACAGGGGTACACATCGTTTCATCTCAATCCAGAGAGGAACGACACACCCATCTCATGGGCATCCTCACCCCACACAGGGGCACACATCGTCTCATCTCAGTCCAGAGAGGAACAACACACCCATCTCATGGGCACACCCAACACATTGGCTCTCTCACGGGTCGACTCAACTCAGTCTCAGAGGAGAACGTGTCCTGGAGGATGTTTCACGAAGATGCAATCATCAACAGCCATATGGTGAAACATGTTGGAAAGGTCTCAACTTTTAGGACTTGATCTTGATACCAAAGCCAATTATAATTCAGGATCATTTGTGGCACAAAGCAATTTGGAAGCGAGGGAAAATGTTAAGCCCCACTTAAGATGTTGAGACGATCAGTTCACACTAGGGATCTCTTTCAATGATCACTCCTTCAAGTGCTCATTGATCCTTGGAAAGAATGAGAAACCTTTAGCAAATATCCCCTCATCTCTTCAAAGGGGCATTAAGGCAATCAAGGATATATATTCCCATCCACAGAGAGAAAAGGTGCCTTTACATGAACTTAGAGCCAAATTCAAGCCGAATACCAGGGACAAAATTAATCTAGAAAGAAAGAAATAGTTAATCTCATATTCATCTTTCAAATTTGGCATCAAGACCCCTACTAATTGGTAGAAGGATTGGAACTGGAATTATTCCAAATATTTGTAGAAATATGAGCATGTTGATTCCTACC
This sequence comes from Picea engelmannii, assembly GCA_009831015.1. Classification (NCBI taxonomy): domain Eukaryota; kingdom Viridiplantae; phylum Streptophyta; class Pinopsida; order Pinales; family Pinaceae; genus Picea; species Picea engelmannii. The sequence goes on from ML800405.1 coordinate 195,350, forward strand.
AATGTTTGAGGACCACTACATGAAAGAATATTAGACCTAGCCTGGAAAAATAAGTCCAAGTTTAGACCTGGCATGACAAACTTCAAGTAATCTAAAAGACTCCCATGGAAGCCGAAAAACCTTGTTTGCGTGATCTTTAATTTATGATGGTTTGGACTTAAGCTATTAGTGTCCCATCTATGTCTTCCAGCTCCTCCTTGAGGCTTTTATGGTACCTCAAAATCAACCAATCATAGTTTTTAGTATTGTAAAAAGCTCCCACTCCCTAGAACTGGGTTGTCTCTGTATGGCCACTTCACCCTTCCCCATTATCTTGGAAATTTTTCCTCTTAGGGGATGACCCACGGTCCACCCATGGACTACCAACTTTACCAAAGCCTAGCATTCAAGTCAAAATTCTATTCTACCATTCAAAATGGTGGAATGATACATCTTTAGTAGCTAGTCAACTAATTTAGATTTTTCTTGGACTAACAAGATTGTGGTCATGACCGATTTGTCCTTGCAAATCTAACGTTCGACAAAGAAGGTTGTTATGGAACTAGACCAATTAAGGAAATTGTTGGTAAATTAGTTAAGCTATCATTGGGGTCCCACTTGAGGCATCTTCTAGTCACTCTAAATGGTAGTGGTAAGAATCCTCTTGGCAATACAAGAATCAAGAGAGCAACAAACACTGACGAGACATATGTGTAGTGACACGGGCACTTCCCACATAATGACAAGTTCCCAACAGTTTCGTTGGGTTTGAATGCCCAATGTCAAAAGTAGACTTGGATTAGACCATAAATGCACCAATTGATAAGTCCTTGCATGATGGGCAAGACCTTGTGCCTAAAAATGATGGCACTCAATGGGTGTCCTTGGGTGCCTAGTTCATGCAAGGAATTATTGCTAATTAGTTCATGTTGCCAGTGGTCTAGTGCTCATGGTATAAATTATTAGTAGGGATTAAAAGTATTTTTATGTCTATGTTTTTGGACTATGCTCTGCTCCATTTTTTTCTTTTTTTGACAGGATGCTTCCTCTTATCTCAATGTGGCAAGAATGCCCTTCCCCAATTTGGAAATCCAGTACAACACTCACAGATAATCCCTTTGGCTAAGAAGTCAGGGGTGGGGGTATCTATTCCACCAAATTGCACCAAGACCCAGTTGAAATTTTGTTATTTTTGTTATCTTAAATTTCAAAACTCTAGTACAAGGTGTATATTTCCTTGGTTCTCTTCTTGGTGACGTGCCCCTTACCACCGTTTTTTTGCAATATAGTTTGTACATAATGTTTATTTTAAAAAAATTTAAAGCATGTTTCAAAAAATAAGAAGCAATATTTACTGTTAGACTATTAAAACTTGGGCAGCAACAAATGTCAAAAGTGCCAACCAATGCATTGACAATGAAAATCCAGCAGCAGAAATTGATTAATGGGGAAATATGTCATCTATTTTTATACATGTTAGGTTGATTTTTGTAAATTTCCTTGTCAAAACCAAGAGTTAAATACTATAATAATTCTTATTCCCAAGCCCTAACAGGGTCATAACAGAAAAATAATAAATCATTGACTTCAACTATATGGTATATACTATAATCTTAATGTCATTCAACTTGTCTCCTTTGATTCCCGTGCCCTTTTTATGGACATGAAGTAAACTATAAGATTGTAAGCCAATAGATTTACAAACTTTGAGTACCCGGCCTGAAAAAACAGTACATCAGATTTTCAATGCATTAAAAAGATGAAATTAGCTTGATGTATGAAATCTAAAAATCTGGTGCCACTCCTTTTAGGTGCATAAAGTGTTTTCAGCATTGAAAGCACAGAATAATAGTACCTGCACTCCTCTATTTAACATTCTGTGTTCCAAATTGTATATAACCTCATCAGGTTCAGCTGGCTTCTGATTAGTCATCCATATAACTTCTGTCCCTGCATTTCTCAACAGAAATGCCAGCTCCATTAAGAGTAGTGGACCACCTGAAAATAGATATAACAGACACGTTTCAAAAATATTTTACCCAGAAATGAAAAGTACTTCACTACAGGAGTCTCAAAAGCTAAAACATTCAGAATTATTTCATTAATATTACCAAACCCTTCTAGATCTATTCCCCAGATAAATCATTTGCCATGAATTTATTAACTTAAAGGGATACATTTGATAGTAAATCCATTTACAGCCGAAACTACAATACTGTATCAAAATTCTATGCATGTATCTGCTTACGATGACAACATAAGATGTCTCTGTTATTTTTTGCTTGTAGGTCATTGTCCATGTGGAAGGGGTCTTGATAAAACAAGGAAGCTCTGCTAAAGGACAGAGTTGATGAGACCAATCTAACAAACGGGAAATTATCTGTGAATTAAGTAGATTGAGTTTATAACAGATTTTATACAACGAAATAGAAAGCATCTCTCATGCATAGCATGCGGTTGATGACTGTTAAATAAAACACAGATCCAGCGACTTTATCCCAGAGAAAAACATGTACAACAACTGAAATATCATTTACCAAAGAACAAAGTCGACAATATTAAGTGCTGGAAATTCCTATGAGCCAACTGTTATTAAGATTGAAATAGATCCCTTGAAAATTTGTTTCTCATACAGGTGAAACAAATTTTCACCTGTATGAGAAACAACTCCGATGAGGGTGTGAGAGCCCTTTCAGCATGGTGTCCTCTGCTGTATCACATTTCCATTGTTGAGATGTTAAACCTATTTGGTTAACATACAGGTGAAAATCTCCCGTTCACTATTTAAGATTAATTTCTTAAAACATGTTTTCAAGGATGCAATGCTTGCTGCTAATATACTGCCAACATCAGAAGGACCAAAAGATTATTCCTAGTGGATTTGAGTCAGACTAATGATTACGTTGACATTTAACATTAGTGACACCTTGTAGTAACAAATAAAATAAGTAATCTTTACTGTCAATTGTGAAGAGAAAAATCATTTTTCTACGAGATACACTCCAAGCTTCTTGATGACTAAAATTTTGGCCATGACATGATATGTCCCAGAGGGTAGGTTAACAACTAATATGAGGGGCATTTTGTATTGTGCATATCTATATCTATTGAAAATACATATTATGTCACTGTGTAAATTAAATTAAATTTCATGTCAACATGGGTGAGATGAGTTGGTAAAAGTCTTGGGTTCCCTTAGAGAAGAGTCAAGACCATTGTTCAAACCCCATGGAAGACATCTTTAGGTAATAAGGCCCTGAGAAAACAATATAATCGGTACCGTGTTAATGCAACATGGGATTCATAGCTACCCATGAAAAAAACAAAAGCATTTACAAATACCAAAAATAAAAACTAAATAAATATCAGCCTACACGTGACATATCTATTATAAATACGTTATGTGTCACTAGGAAATGTCACTAACATTGCATTGTAGCTTACATGGGATATGTTGACATAAGCCTTCAATCAATTTCAATATAAACTCAACTTTTCCTTAACTATGGTTTTGCAACCTCCTCCATCAGAGACAAAACAAATCTGCCCCAAAAAAATAGACAGTTAATTTGCAATTTACAATCTGGTCCAGCTTGACTAAACATGTTCTGAAAGATGTATAAACATGATTCCAAACAGCGCTCAATTGAGAGGGAAACTAAAAATCTTTCCATTTCATGGAAGCATTGGAGGGAAGCCTTGCTTGGCAATCCCTGGTTTTTTAGACAATCTGCATGGTATGTTATTCAGTTAGCTGCTCTTTCTTTCCTTTGGAAGGTAAGAAGTAATATAATTTTCTAAGGCTCCCAAAAGGTATTTTGTACAATCGACTTTCATAGGTATTTGGTGACTCGGGTACTAAAGTCTGTGCTAAGCTTCTGTTGGTTGAGAAGTATATTGCAAATTCTGATAGTGTGGCTCAATCAGAAATGCTTGCCCTTCTTGCTTGGGTAGGAAGGGGAAGCCTACAATGCTCCATTAATGTAGATGTTCTATGTCTTCATTTCTATAATATAAGACAATTTTCTTGCCAAAAAAATTCCATTTAACAGCTTTGTTTAGTATTCCATCCTATTCTCAGGGCCTTGGGTCTCTGACTCAATTGGGCAGAGTTACGTCTTTTTAGGGAATAGATTTATCTTCCATTCATAGATATAACAGAATGCTTGTCAATTGGGTTTAGCCTAGGTGGTTGTAAGGAGTGTTATCCTCCCCACCCAGGATCAATTCCTGCAAGTGACATGTTGAGCTCTTAATGAGTATATTGTTATATCGGTCTTGAGCCCTGAAGAATCTGGTTTACCCTAGGTACCATCCTCGAAATGAGGGGAACTGCCCAATGGATTTCCGCGGAATATGTATTTCACAGAAAATAAATAAATAATGCTTCCTTATTTTATATTAGTTATATCCTTATACAAATGATGGTGATTTGTTTGTGCATAAAAATATAGATAAAAAAAAGCTGAACAAACACTTAAATGCCCAGGCAAGGAGCAAAATAAGAAGAAAATACAAGAAGATTAGGAGGATGAAAGAAAAGTACAGCTCAGCCCAACTGGTTAGCTCCACTGGTTCTTGCCAACATTGCTGGGCAATTTGGCTAGTTCTCTGCGAGCAAGTGCCCAGTTCAAAACCCCCTGGGTAAGGTGCATTAGTCTATGCTGATGGGTTTACCAGGGATGCCATTCATGAATGTCGGGAAGCATCCCTTGGGTTTCCCCATGAGGTTTCCCTTGCAAAAAAGAAAGAAAATTACAGCTTGCAGATTCTGTACTGGGGAAATTATATGAACAAGAAAGTTGTTTGAGATGTCATTCATATTCAATAATTTGTCAATGAGCAGCAAAGGTAGTTTTTTTGCAACTACCGCAATTCCAAATAATTGGAATGAAAGTAACAATGTAGACCATGTTTGGGGTGGTTGCTGTATAATTCATGTTATCACACAATCTGTACTTGCCCAAAGCCCAAGGCAAGTAAATGTAAGATTGGCGTAACAGGGGATGACCCATCACTGTCACCTTAATAGGAAACCCCTTTCTGTTTAGGAGTATATCAAAATTACCCCGGGGAGACGTCCCCGGTGACCTAAAGGGCTGATGAAACTAAAGAAAGGATGCAAGAATACCCCCTCTCACCAGTCACTCAAGTCAAAAGGTTCTCTAGGTCTTTAAGAGATGAAGCAAAGTGAATATATAGTGTACTTGCCCAGAACAAGACAACAAAAAGGAAAAATATAGCAGCTTTCAAGTACCAAATGATGTTAGTGCTTCATAAGACCATGAACCTTTGAAAAATAAGCTAGCTGATATAAATTTGCAGCAATGATAGTTTACAACAGCAATAAGTATTTTGTAACAGCTGCAATAAATATGCCTTGGAATTGCTTGAAAAGACAATGAAAAGGTAGCATTAACTAGGCAAAATGATAATCAATTGTCACAAGCAAATTTAGCAATGTCTAGCTAGCATTAAATGTTGATTTTGCAGAGAATTTGCTGCAATTAAATGGCTGTAGCAATCTTTTGAAACAGCAGCAAGTTCTGGTGCTCAGAATTGCAAGAAAACACTATGTAAACTTAGCATAAATCTAGTAGGTTGTTTGGCAATTCTTAAAAGCAATTTCTGAATGAATTAGGTGCAAGTTATGTAGATGTATGCAACAAATTAATGTATATTAGTATGGCTGTAGCAAAGATTTGCACAGCAAGTTAACTAGTGAATTAGTCTAGCTTAGGGTTAGTAAAAGTTAGCAAAAGCTTTAAGGAAGAAGGTTTGAGTGTTTGTTTGATCAATCATTCACTAAAGCAAGTGGACTAGTGCCTTTAAGGGGTAATGGAGTCTATAAGGGACGGTTTTCTCTTGAAAGTAATAACAAAATGATTATACTTGTCTAAGGAGAAGAGATGGATGGAGGAGGTGTTGGCACTTCAAGGCCTCAAATATCCAAACCCTAAAGACAAATTCACTAGAGAGTAAGCAATTTTAGGCCCTAGCAAATCTTCCTTCCTTAAACTTATTGAAAGGTATTGAGGGCAACAATAACTAGACAATGGCTTCTAAAAAGCTAGCATTTAGGGCTTTAGAAGTTTATCTAAGTTAAATCACCTTAGCAAAGTCTAGCAAATGAAGAGCAAAGAAGTAGTAACTTAAGTCATTTACTCCTAGGGTTTGTCAAGCATGCAATTTCATAATCTTTAACATGAATAACTAAATATACCATAACCATTCAAATGAAATGAAGAATTGCAGATTTACTTACTTCACCAAGAATAATCAAGCAATAAAACCCTAGATTGCCGAGTAACTTCAGCAAGAAATGATCCAAGTTGCAAATTATAGCCTCCAAGACAAGTGTGCCTCCCTATTTCAGCCAATAACTCTCAAAAAGGGTGCAAATTTCAGACCACACTTAATGTGTGATGAGTAATGATGAAAAATGAGAGTAATTTCTCTCTATTTATACAATATCAATGACCTTTAATTAATTTTGGGTCATAAAAAGGCCGACCTGTCCAAATTACATCAAAAATCCAATTTTTACATAAATAAAAGTAATTAACCCCTGAAATTATCTCCAAGGGTGACGTCATGCCTTTCTAGAGTGACGTTGAGCCCCTAAAGTGGAACGTTGAGCTCCATGTACAGAACATTTGGCCTCCAAAGGCCTTGGATGATTCCCATACGTGGCAACTAGCTCACAATTGCCCTCAATATGCAACCCCTAGCTCTGGATGACGTCCAGGGTCATAATGATGATGTCATGGGCTCTCAAAGGTCAACGTCTAGGTGGAAGAGCAAAATCCCCCTAGGTCTAGGTCTGCCAGAGTGTCTCAAGGGCAACGTCCTTTCTTCCTGGTGCAAATCTCTGATGTCTCCCTGCCCCTGACTGGGGTCACGGCATCCATCTGTGGGCTTTCAGCCCCATGGAGATCCGAGCTAATCATTCCCCCAAGTGTACATGTTCACCAGGCAAAGTCCTGCAGCAACAACAAGTATGCCCTCCAGGGGTTCATAAGTCACAGGGATCATAACATGTAAATCACATCCAATAATCAAATTACCCAAACATGTGCATCAAGCCCCCCTTTACCCCAACAAATGCTCAAAGACGTTATGCAATTTAACAAGTCAAGTTTAGAGAGCGTCTTAGGGTGTCCTATTGGACCAATCCTCCTTAAGTTTGGGGTGTTTCCCAGGCGAGAACCAATTCAGGTCATGTAAGTGTATGAGGTGGTGTGGGGTAAGTGTTTGGGCATGGGGTGCAGTGATAACAGGGAAATGTAAGTCTTTCCTGTGGGTGCCTTTGTAGGGGGCGAGTTGCACCTTGTCATGGATGCCATTGTTTCCTAACCCATTCACTGCCTTTTATTCTTAGCTTCATTGCTTTTGATCTTTTTCTTTTATGCTTCAAGGAAAAAGTTGAGGGACATTGTCTTGGCTTGGTGACCAGAGGTGACAGTGTTATCCACAAGCATTTCACGGAGATGAGAAGGTTGGCTTGTGATGAGACCCCCTTTCTCTTGGCTATGCCACCAAGAGCCACTACCGTAGTTTGGTGACCAGATAGATGATAGTGTCATACCACTACATGCCCATGGTCATAATAGGCCAGTTCATGATGAGACCTCCCATCCACCAACTAATACCTTGAGTGTTTATTTATCTTGTGGGTTCCCTTTTCTTACTGAGAAACTTTTTACTGCTTTCTCGGGAATCCCTGGGCGAAGCATCTCAAAGGTTTGTTCTTTGGATTTTAACTCTTGCTAGCTACTTTTACCCCTTGGGCCTTTAGCCCCTTCTTCCCACAAGGAAAGGTACAACCCTTCCTAGTGTGGCAAATCCCAATGCCCGAACAAAGGTAGGGGGAGATGAGAGGAATAAAGATGGAAAGTGGTAAGTATGGAGGGAACGGCCGATGACCTTTCACAGACCCACCCAGTGGCAACCCATCCTAAAGGGAGATCGACTTACTAGGGCACCATGTCACTCTTCCAGGTATGAACAAGTTAAAGAGCATAATTTTCAAGCAAACGTTATGAAATGAAGGAGAATTCAATGCAAAATATTCAAGTGCTTCAAGAATCAGACTGACACATACCATGATACCCGGACTCATTACCTCATGGAGCAAGACTTACTGCTACTTCAAGACCAGGCTGGTGGGATGGACACTGTTGTTGTTGATAAAGAGGTTGCACTGAAGAAAAGAGGGCCTCTCCGGGGCCATGCTCAAGCCATCCAGCTCTCGGCACTCCATGTCTAGGACCTGTGGGCCTCGAGACATGATCTCCTTAGTTATCCCTAGGGTTGGGGATAACAGTTCATATATGCAAAATCTTCTACTGCTGATGCATATGAGCTGCAGAAAAATGTAACCAGGCTTCCACTTACGGCTTTACAAGCATCCAATTAGTGGCCCTTGGAAGGTTTCACAATTTGGAAGACAACTCGGTCCCTCTGCCTTTAATGTACTGTCATGACATGGTGTACTAAGCTGCCCGATGACCTGCATCGTCTTCTTCCTTCCTTGCATAAGCTTTTCCTCTGAATTTCCACTCCATTTCCTCGATATTTTTTACTTCTAGGTCACTCTTTATTATTTCATTTAAAACCTTATTTTACCGCCTCCTACGTTGTGAGCTAGTGGAACTACAAATCCATGCACAACCATGAGCGTGTTCGCTGCATGCAACTTCAAATCACAGGAACTGAACAAAAAGCATTCAGGATCAAATTCCCTAAAACAATTTCCACAGCATTTCCATATGAACTGTTTAGAAGTTAATGTGAAAACTAAATCTCTGCATACCAGGAGCTGGTTGTTACAAACTATTCTTTCAATAACTATATAAATATCCAATTTATATAGGATAAAATAGAGAAATCCATAAAGAACAAATATATTTAATAATGTGATGGATGATGATTTTACAAGAGCTATCATGATGAAATAAATACTCATTGATGGATCACAAGGCTGAAGGGTTATGACAGTTGGTGATTAATTATTATCATGTAACGTATTGTTATTATTATGAAATGTATTGTTATTATATAATGTTGATTTATATGCATTACATGTCCTCATCCTTAAGGATGCTTTGTCCTCAAAGCATGGTTGAGAGAAAGGTACGTCTTCATTCCTATTTGTCCTTCTACTCCTGAGGTTGTGCTAGTTGTAGGAACAAGACAGTAAGCCCTTCAAAGTTCTGAACAATATTGTCACATTGAAAAGGGGTCAATCCACCCTAAATTGATTCACTTCTTAACTATTTATTGAAATGATTAATAAGGGCTTCTTTGACTATGATTCTTAGTGTATCGTTGGGAACAATTTGTTAACTTTAATAATCCTAAAGTTTATTTAGATAGGTATTTTTCCTAGAATAATAATAAAGTTATTCTAGAAATTATGTATTTCCTAGGAGATAGATTGGCCTTGTCACATCCTTGTCATAGTGATTATCCTTGAGTTCTTGGTCAAGGACACATGGCATGTTGAGATAAGGCTACAGAGGTTATATATACACTATGCCTCTCACCTATTATGTAATGATCTTTTCCTGATTAATAAAATTTGTGTGTCTGAGGACACTTGGCGAATGTTAACATGGTATCAGAGCCATGGTGATCAGAAGGCTATGCTGATGAGAAAGTCATGGTAGTGGATCAGTGAAAAAAGAAGAATCCAAAGCTCAAGCCTGGATTTCTTCATCAAACAAAGGAACATCTTCAAAGAGATAGTTCTCTGTTATTTATCATCAGGAAAAGTGTTATCAATTCTGAAATATTGATATTTTTTTAAAGAGGGTTATAACTTATTATTTGAATCTAGATCTGCAATTCATTGAAGATATACAATTTTTTTCCAAATATCTTTGTAAATCATAAAGAAAATCTATAGGTCTATTTCAATTCATTGTAAAATCTACAAATGTTTTGTAGATCTCGCAGAAAATAAGTTTTTAAATTTGGATATAAAAAAGGCTCTTCAATGTTAAATTACCTAGATTCATATAAATCTGGAAATTATTCTTTTATTGAGCCACTGCATTACACATGTGGTGCCACTCATCATTGGTTTGTCTGGAAATCTGGTGCCATTAATTATCCGCCACGGCCTGTACGTGCAAGGAAATCAACACAGATCCGGTTGCATCTTCCTCTTTGCTGTTACATCAGCCTTTTTTCCGGCGAGGGACATAACCGAATTTGGGTTGCCTTGTTTTCTTTGCTTGGACAAAAGAATCCGAATTTGTTATGTCATAAACAATTATAGCTGCAGCAGCACTACAATAATCCATCAGAGCCAAGTTATGATATCTTTTCTGTCCTGTGGTGTCCCGTATCTCAAATTTTACAGTGACCTCATTCACAGCTAGTGTCTGTGAAAAAATACTGCTCCAATTGTCGACTCCTGATAATCCAAAAATTGGACTTTGACACACCACAAAACAAGGCTCGATTTTTCATTACCCATATCACCAAGGCTTAAGCACCAGCTTGGCCTGCATGTTATTGTGCCCATGGTTGCCATTCAGTCCAGGGATTCAATATTGACAATCAAATTCTCCGAATTTTTCTGCATCTTTTGATCAACAGAGTGAGAATAGAAATCTGTAGCTGAGAATTTGGGGATTGCAACGAATTGAACCACAGACCTGATCATCTGCAGGCCGGTGACGGATCAATTGAGGTAACCAGAATTTGCTTTAGTGTTTCGCGGACTCTCGAACCTTTTTAAGCATTCCACCACAATCGTCGTAAAAGGAGTTCTCGATAACTGAGGAAAGCAAAGGTTTCATCCAGCCCTTTACGTGACTACATCATCGCCTTGCAGAGCGAGCACTGGATTTTGGTTCAAAGCAAGTTGCAGACGGTAGAATCCATGCAAAGGAAAGTCCTCATGAAAGGAAAAGTCTCAATGCACAAGTTTTGAAGACTCGTTTATTTAATAGCATAAAAAGAAAAGTGTATGCATAGGTTTGAACATATCATTTTTTTCACTTTTTTAATGACATACGAAGCAAAAGTATATCCATAGGGCTTGAATGCATACCTCATTACTTTATTTATGGAGTAAAGACACTTAAAAAAAATTGGAGGACATTTTTCAAATATAAATCTGTTTATGCCATTCACAATAAAGTTGGAGGTATAAGGGTGAATGTTAACATGTATTCTTTAAGTATTGGTGGAGGTATAAGGGTGAATGTGAATGTATTATTTATGTCTTGGTGAAAACATCATGGTATTATGTTAATTTGTTGGTGAAATTAACATAATAGGTGGATGTATTATTTTTTTAATTTGAAGTCCTTACTAGTTTAAGGGGGGGTAGATATATTCACATTGTAATTGAAGCATTGAATAAGATTGTTCACTTCAAAGAGGGGCATGTTCATCAATTATTGAAGATTGTTTTGTCAAATTTTGAAAGTTTGACAAAATTGAAGAATATTTGTACCTTATAATTGAAGCGTTGATAAGAGTCAAGTGAAATACTATATCAACGTCTTTTTCCATTGAGGCTATAAGAGAGTCAAGGCCAAGCCCCTATAACACTCTTTTGTAGTGTGTGCAGTGTCTCTTATGTGTGATACTCATCACATTCTTGATTGTGTGGACTTGATAAGCAACTTGTCTTGTCTAAATTGGTAAGCTTATTCACTGATTCAGAGAAATTGGATGGACCCAAACACTATAAGGCTTGGAGTCGTCACATGCAAAACACATTAATTTATAGTGAGTTGTGGAAAGATGTATGCAGTGTTCCAATTAAGCCTACTGATGCTAAAGAATTGGAAAAATAGGAATTAAAAGATGAAAAGACAATTGCACTTTTGAGATCCTATGTAACCTAAGTCACCTGACATGATGACACGGAAGACACGAAAATACGAGTGTCCGACACGTGACACGGCGACCCCGGAAACAGGACATGGAGGACACACACACACATATATATATGAAAAAAATTTGAAAATTACACATACAAAAATGAAATATAGACATAAAGATTTATATTTTGTTAGAAACTAGAAGATTTACATGATACAAAACATGTTACATAATACATTGTAACATCAATGGTGATCAAATGACAAACACTAAACGCACAAGAAATTAGAACCATAAGCTACGGCAATCTCAATCTCATTAAGTCATCAAAATCAAAATGTATTACAATGTACATAGATACTGAGTCAGAGTTACTGATACTATAGGTGGGAATACCAATGGAAAATACAAAATAGCTATAGGGTAGACAATAGAACCGTAGATGGAAGAATCTCATAGCTCATGAGTCGCGACTGTTAGTAGTCCTCCATGTCATAATCATCAAGATAAGCATCACTACCAATGCTCTCTCCTCCTCCTCCTCCTCCTCCTCCTCCTCCTCCTCTATATCCAATGCAATATGTGCATCTGTTGGTGTGGAGGATGACCCCTCGAGAGGATCACCATCATCAAAAGTGACCGTCTTTAGCACTGGTTCATTAAGATCCAAGTTGGCTAATGCCAACTCAACACTGTTGTCCAAACCCATATCATCAGGAAACACATCCCACATCTTTGTATTTCCCATCAACCATTCTTCTCTCTGCATGTAAATAATACAAAGGTTGGTGTGCACATACACCACTAAGTCACTTGACATGATGAAAAAGAGAAGAGTTCAACCAAAGAGTTTATACTTGAGTGAAGGATACATTTTTACTAGGGTCATGACAAAAGAGTTCAACAATCAATGCCACCAACATCAAGATACATAAAGGGCTTGGTGCTCTTGATTAAATGCCAGTTCCATACCCTCATACATGATAGAATCCAGTGGAAACATTGCAATCCTGCAAATCTTGAAATCCTGAAAACCATTAAGTCTGTTGAATTTTGAATGGAACCTAAAATTCTACTTTCTCCATATGAAGTCCAATGAGGTTGGAACCACTCTCAAACATCCTTTTACTTTAAGAATTTAATATTACCATTAATTACTAGGGTGGGTGAAATGGAAGGGGTGGGGACCTCTTTAAATAGCATTAGTAGGGAAAATTAACCTTCAATTGCACACCAAAACACCTCACAACTCCAACTTGCATGAGAAAACGTGAGCCCGAGACCTTTCTTGTGCATGGCACGTCTCCTAAAATTGGGACATGTGCAAGGCACAGATTTGGGACATGTCCTGTGCACAGAACACGTCCCAAATCCGTGTCTGACATATATCCTCACGAATCTGTGTCCCCACGCCAGATACACGACATAGAGGGTTGGATGGACATGTCTTGTTACTTAGTCTATAACTATTGAAATGTTTGTACACATTGAAAATGCAATTGATGCCTAGTATGCATGGCAAATATATAAGAAGATGTTTGATACTCAACCTAAATCACAACAGGTTGACCTTCATACAAAGCTCCTTAAACAAAGATTGGCTGAAGGGGGAGATGTTTAGGAGTACATCTCTCATTTAAAAAATATCAGATTGGAAATACTAAAATGAGGATTTAAGGATGTAGAAGAAAGCTTTATGACTTCCATCTTGATCAACGATTTGCCACCCTCTTATAAACATTTTTTGGAAACATTACAAATCACTAATAAATTGGAGAATCGAACTTTGATTCCCTTAGTGACTTGATGGTCCAACATGACAATACATTTGGTAAAAAAAAGAACTCGGGGGAAGTTCTTGTCTTTACCAACTCAAGAAAAGGAAAAAGCTCAAGAGAAAGAGGCACATACAATGACAATACAAGAAGAGGAGGTACTTACAATGAAAGTACAAGAGGAAAAGGCTCATACAATGAAAATTATAGAGGAAGAGGAAGATTCAATGATCCAAGAAATCAACACTATGGTCGTGGTCGTGATAAAATCAAAGAAAGCAGAAGATATAATCAAAATCAACAATATTTTAGGAGATCTCAATATCAATCAGAAAAAGGTGAAGACATGACTCAAGTAAAGTGCAAAAGATGTTGTCCCCGAGGTGTAGGACAGTCGGTGATGGAGTGTGTTGTTAAGGCACTCTGTGATGTTAAAGTCACCGATTCGAAACCTGCGGGGACAAAAAATCCAGCCATGTTAAGGGTTGGTGTGGCTTAGGCCGGGTGTGATCCCCGGGTGATTTTGACGGCTTAGATGCCCATGAGTCGTAGTTTCTCAGCCACAGGCAGGTCACGGACAAACTAACAAACAAAAACAAAAAAAAGTGCAAAATATGTCTTCGCATTGGTCATGTGGCAAAAGAATGTAGAACATAGAACGAAAATTTGCCCAAAAATAAGCAAACTTTCAAACAACATTCTAAGTTGAATGCTTCAACTTCAACCCAATATGCAAAAATCAAGAAGATTATTTTGAATATGTGTTGACAACTAATCAGGAGATAGACTTTGTAGATTCTATTGTCACCAACAAATTGATGAGAAAAAATTATGAAGATGATTAGATACTAGATACAAGGGCTACTCAGCATATGTGCTCTAGAAAATATTACTTTTGGACATATTAGGATATGGAACTTAATCCAATTTATTTGGCAGATGACACAATTCATACTCCTCAACTAAAAGGATTAGTCCACTTTTCTCTTCCGAGAATTGGAAAAGTATTACTTTCCAATGTTTGGTATGTTCCAACAATGAAAAAGTATTTGTTGTCCTTGGTCCTCATTAGACAGGGAGATTATCAGATTATCACAGAAGATGGTTGGATCAAAATCAATTCAGTCAAACACAATTTCAAAACAGTAATGAAGGGCTATGAAGACAGGAAGCTTTTGAGGATACAAGGCATGGTCATTCTGTAGAAATTCGAGGTACTATGAGGCTGCCAAAACAAGTATATCCTTGACTTGAAATTTGGCTCTAAGTTTCAATCTCCAAGGCTATCCTTTGCTGCTGTTTTAGGACAGCAAACAGTCAAGTAACTTTCTGCTCATAATTTTTATGGTTAAGTGCTCTTTTGAGATGCCCTTGCAAGTGTTTTCATACCCCAATGTTAGCAATGCAATATACTCAAAACAAATAACACTCCTCTTGATCTTTACAACTCTAACAAGCTGATCTATACTCTAAGCATGCATGAAATGAACACAAGTATTTTTTGTCAACATGACCCTGGATAAAACCCCCACGGGGAAAACCAGTTTGGAATGAAAATATATATATAATGATGATCTTAAGTAGTGAATACAACAAGTAAGCTAATACAATGGAACCTGATACAATAGCAACTCCTCACAAGGTGCTTTGGAGTTCCAAGAAGAGAAATGCACCCAAGCTTAGTGCGCCCTCTTCCCTTGTTGCTCTATCCACTGAAGTGATGTACCCTCCTTCCTCCTTGACCCAATGAAGAATCCCTTCCACACAAACAACCTGTTGTGTGTCTCCTCCAACATGAGCGAAACAGATCTGAGATAACACAAGTCCTTCTAGTACCTGCTAGTGGTGTCCCTCCTCTACAAGTGTGCCCTCCTCCAAGCAATAATAACCAACATCAACAAATAATGAGGACCTAAGCCTCCATGAGCCCTCCATGGATGGAGGCGCCCAAGCTTCCCTCTCTCAATGTTTCCATTCCCATCTTCTTGCCCTTCTCCAAACTCTCTTGGTGAACATAC
>ML800405.1:222325-240524 GCA_009831015.1 Picea engelmannii
GCACTTGTTGAAGGAAGACATTTTTGGACTATTTTGGCATTTCTTCTTGGTGGAAGGTTTACAATTAGGGTTTTGCTACTTGAATGCATGGTTTATGTGAGTGAATTTTCTGCAACACTTCTTAATTGAATGGTTATAGTTTTGTTTACTTGCCTTCGTTTATAGAAAAAGAGGACTCCGGTTACAATGCATGAAGACGCCTCTAGTAGTGCACCCTACTTGACTGAATCAAACCCTAATTCTATTCTAAGGAAGTGCACCCGGGCTGCATGCAGAGGTTACCTAGAATAGAGCACCTCCTTCCTAGAATAATGTGACCTCATATAAAACTGGAAAAGGATAAAAACAGCAATTAAAAGGATAAAAACAGCGCCTCGTCTAAATCCGACAACAGCAATTCTAAATCTGGTGGGAAACGGAACTTCTTAATCTGGAACTGAAAGTCTAAGCATAGCACATTCTGAATGCTTACTACTACTGCGCCTCCTGAGAAGCTATCTGATGCTGATGCACCTGCACACATTAAATTCCGTGATCCACAGAAGTTGCTACAGGACTACTGAGCCACTTCTGAATTGTACGTCCCCCATAGACTGCATTCAAACCTGCACATGGATCTAGGCTGGAAGATGAAACTGCTGACTGTGCTGCTGCTAAGGTTGCCAAAGGAGAACCGTTGGGCTTATACTAACTGGTTGGGCTTATACTATAGATGAGAAGGTAATGCAACAATGCAGATGCCACAGTAGTACCATTCAACTTGAATTTTCGGAGACAGTTATGCTAAAAATTAACAAAAGTCTTAAGATCTTAACACAGATTAAGAAATAATTTGATGACTTACCAGAAAGAGAGAGCTCATGGGAAACCAACAGCACGAGCTTAGACTTCATGAAATCCAAGGCATTGGAGATTCGAACAGTGGACTCGTGAAGAGGAATCCTTAACTTCTCTTGATGATTTTCTTCGTCTACATCGAATGCAGATCTGAAAATGAGAAAAAGGGCCGTCGAAAGAGATAAGATGAGCAATGACACAAGAATCCACTGTTTCCGAACGGCCATCCAGCCCCCTGTAGATTTTCCCATTTTTTAATTAATTAAACTTTCCTCAGTCTGGGGAGCCAGAAAACCAAATCAACAGCATCCACAACGAGAAACACGGAGCTTCAATCCACCAGCATATAAAACTTTAAAAAGGGAAAAACGAGTTTTGCCTCGCCGCATGTCATAACCAACTCTCTTTTTCAAAGAGCAATAAAATGTTGCGCTGTATAAGATGTGTCACATTCGGATTTCTTCACATGGTTGTACATTAAGTTTTTTTCTTTTTATTTGTTTCTTCTTTCCCTAGAGTATGTTGAGGTTTATTTATTAAAGTTATTTATTTACCCTATGTATTATAAGGTAGTTAAATTTATATACAATTGTTAATAGGTAATGAGAGAAATAATATTTTTAATTTGTAAATTTGGATTGATATATGATTATTATTTAAGGAAAATTATGTTGATCAAAATGATTTATAGGTGGTTTTAAAGGGGGTAGAGTTTCACTTATACCAAATACCTTACCTCCAAGAAAGATGAGCTCTTAACCAATAATAAATGGTTATAGGTTTTATTTCAAAATTAAAAAGTGGTTTGAGCTTAAATAGTATTTACAATAAAACCAATATCACATATTGTCATTATTAAAGTTACAACAATGAGTCATGTATTTCCAAGTATCTTCTAACCTTACTCTCATATGATACTAAAGACATTAAGTTATGAAGTTCAATTCAAATTAATTTAATACCAGCCTAGATCCATGACTTTGGATCTATCAAGCGCGATAAGTGCAAACCTTTAACCTTTACTCAAGTTTTGCACTCCAAAAAAGGTTTGCACCTTGCAAGATTTGATCCCTCTCGACACTTGATAGATCCACAGTTAAGATGGATCTAGGCTGGTTGTTAATCATTCAAAGTAATTATATAATGGAGCCGACATAAATTTTTATTATTTTATTTTTATTTTTATTTGTAATTATCAATTAAAAAGATAATTTCAAGTTCTATATTTTTTCCAATATGTGATAGTTAAATAAATAAATAAGCTCATCATTTGCATGTAATTTGCTTTTCTTTTATTACGAGCCTAAATCCATCTTAACTCTGGATCTATCAAGTGCCTATAGGGATCAAATCTCTTACGATACAAACCTTTAACCTTTACTCAAGTTTTGCACTCTAAAAAAGGGGTTTGCACCTTGCAAGATCTGATCTCTCTCGCCACTTGATAGATTCGGAGTTAAGATGGATCTAGGTTGATTGTTATTCATTCAAAATAATTATACAATGGAGCCCACATAACTTTTAATTATTTTATTATTATTTTTTATTTTTTATTATTATTTTTTTATATTTTATTATTATTTTGATATTTTATTATTATTTTAATGCCTTATGTCACATGAACATCTCCTCCATAATGAGTTGTAGAGCTCAGTGCAATTAATGGTCAATAGTAATTTAATTGGAAGGAACTTTAAGGGATATATATTATAGATCTATCTTAATTTGAGATTTATCAAGTATAAAGCGGATTAAAAACTTTAGATGCAATCCTCTAAATATTTAAAATTATAGAGATTGAGTTATAATAGTTTAGTTTGTTTTTTTATTTTATATTGGTGTTTTTTTTCTTTTTTTACATTAGATACAGATATAGCATGTTTTTTTTCTATTTTATTTATTAGTATTATCATATGAATAGATACAAAGATCTCTCTTAACTGGGGTTGTAAGAGTACCATGTTTTTAATGATGTAATTGAACATTGGTCCTAAAGGAAGATGGAGAAAGATGACGAACGAAGAGATACAAAGATATTAGACTAAGCTTGGCCAAAATCTTGTGAAGAAATATAGAGAGAGTAATATCTCTTAACATTTGAGGTCAAGAAGAATTGAGTAATACGTCATGGTGAATATGTATTTTGAGCAAACCTTGTGCTCTAATTTAAGACAAGATTTGACACCAAGTGAGCTTTTTGAAAGTCAACATGATCAATGTCTTTTTCAATCTACTTGTGTAATGGCATAGTAAGGTAGGAAATCTTGGACTAGGTTGGATCTCGGGTTAGGTAACAACTTCTTTTGACATTGGATAAGCTCTTTAATGAAAAATGCAAGACAATTGTCATCTTCATCATGAATCCACAATCTCTAAATAGATAATAATATCTCTCACACATCTCATAAGTTATCAAATGGGAGAAAATGAAGTGTTATTTTGATTCAAGCTCCCTGTTACATAGTTTACACATATGTTCATCACAAGGTATGTGATGTTGATGTCAGTCTCCATCCTTAATTGGTGAGAATAGACCCTAAGTTGCTCAAGATGAAAGCAAACACTATGAGACAGTCAAACCCAAAATAATTCAAAATTATGATAGAATCATCCTTATTGTTGGCTCTATGGTAAACACGAGGTCCGCTAAAGGCATCCAGCACAACCCCAATATAGTCTAATATGTCGCCATCAATCTTACAAAAGAAAGCAGGTCTCACTTGTTGGGTTGTTATATTCTTTGCAGTGAAAGTCAAGGTGGATCGACTAACAGTCGAAGTCGAAGGTCAAGGTGGTTCAGTCAAGTAAAAACGAAGTCGAGGTGGATCAACAGCAAGTCGAAGGTCGAGGTTAGTCAATCAGGTAATGTCGAAGTCAAAGGTCGAGGTGGTTCGACATGGTAAAGGCATCGACAGCAAGTCGAAGAGGTCAACCAACAAGAGGTCGACGGGAGGGCGTGTGGCGACCGACTGAAGACCGAATGAAGGATGACTAGTATTTGACGATAACTCGACTTGGTAGTCAACTGTAACAAAATCCCGAGATTCACAAGATTTGTAGCCAATGATCTGCATGGATTTGTAATAATTTTTTGGGCGCCATTTCTTTAGGGTTTTGCCTATTGTAAATCCTATAAAGAGGGTGTGATGTAAGGTTGTAAAGAAAAGAATTTTAAGGAATCAATCAATAATCGTAGAGGTTATTGGTCATGTAGATGTAAGTTGAATTGGCCACGGGGTTGTTCTTGCGTAAGCAAGAGGGTATGATGTTGATTATGTCTTAGGTGTGGACCAAGGTTAGACATGTAACCTTTTATTTTGAATGAATAAGACAATAAGGAGCAGAATGCTCAAGGAATGTTGGTTTTCCCGGTTTGGGTTTCCAGGGTAAAATCTATGTGTATTGTGTGTTTGTTGTGTCATTTACTTTTTTTATTAAATCGTTATTCCTCTCTTCTGCTAAGTTTAGCGTGAAAGTATGTCTCATTTCCTAACATGTGGTATCAAAGCTTGGCTTAACAAACTTGGATCTGAGCTAAACCCTATGTACAATAAGAGTCGTAAGTTAGAAATATTTAAAGATTGTGCTAAAGATTGTGTTAAAGAATGGCGAGCAGTTCAAAAATAGAGATCCAAAAATTCAATGGCCAGAATTTTGAGCTTTGGAAGCTCAAAATTGCAGATCTATTTGTAGATCGAAAACAATGGACAACAGTATGTCCAGGTACCATGCCGACAGGTATGTCGATGGAAGAATGGGAGAAACTCGAGAGAAGAGCAAGGAGTATGATTCGACTTTGTCTTGCAGATTCAGTGTTGTTGAATGTATCAGGTGAAGATTCGGCCAAGAAATTGTGGGACAAGTTGGGAAGCTTGTACCAGTCGAAATCCCTGGTAAACAAGTTGTTTCTCGGAAAGAAATTGTATCTTCTGAGAACAAGTGATGGCAGCTCAGTGACTGAGAATTTAAATGTGTTTAATACCATTATAAGTCAGTTATCTTCTGTGGATATTAAAATCACCGAGGAGGAGAAATCTATAAGCCTATTGTGTTCTTTTCCATACTCCTGGGATATCTTGGTCATGGCTATAGGGAGTAATGCAACCACATTAGGGCTAGAAGATGTGGTTGCATCTCTACTGTCATAAGAAATGAGAAGGAAGAACATGGAAGGATCGACCAAAGATGCTTTAGTGGTGAGAGGTCGACTGACTGTCATAGATAAAGGCAAGTTCTCCGGTAGAAAGTCTAAGTCAAAGAGTAGATCTAAATCCCCGATACAATCGACAAGAAGATGTTGTAAATGCGGTAAAGATGGGAATTACAAAAGGGACTACAAGTTGAAAGCGATAGCAGTCAGTACAGGTTTCGACGAGAAGCAGTCGACTGAGAGAAAGATGACTCTAGATAAGGGAGGTGATGTGTACTTGGCGTCAACCAGTACACAGTCAGATCAAGATGTTTGGTTGATCGACTCAGGAGAATCCTATCATATGACACCACATAGAGAATGGTTCTACGAATATGAACGATATGAAGGAGGAGAAGTGTTCTTCGGGGATGACTCGACAGCCAGGATTGTCCGACAAGGAAGAGTTCGACAAATACTACGGGATGGAAGGAGTAGAACCCTTCCACGTGTGCTACATATTTTGGGTTTGGAAAGAAACCTGATATATGTCAGTAAGATGAGTGATGTTGGCGTGCATACTCTATTTCAGAAGGATTCATACAAGATGGTCAGAGGTGCGATGGTATTAATGAAAGGATTTTGGATTAGAACCCTATACAAGTTGCTAGAGGGTGTCGACTCAATTGGATGCAACAACATCGTTGTTCCTCAAGTCAACTCAACTTCGACTCGACTCGACGCGACACGACTCGGGCTAAGCCAATTCAAATCGACTCAACAAGTCATCATAAAGTTGAACCAACTATGTTACGACACGAGAGGATGGGGCACATTGGAGAAAAAAGACGTCAAGCTATGCATAACAAAGGTATGGTCGAAGACTTTCCTGAATGTAATTTAGAAGTCGACTTTTGTGAACATTGTATATATGGAAAACAAAGTCGAGTGAGGTTCCCATCTAGAGAGACAAGGGAAAATGGGATTCTAGAGTTGGTTCATAGTGATGTGTTTGGCCCTATTACAGTGCCTTCACTTGGTGGATCCTTGTATTATGTCTCCTTCATAGATGATTTTTCCAAGAAGACATGGATATATTTTTTGAGGAAGAAATCAAAGGTTTTCGAGAAATTCAAAGAGTTTAAATCTCTTGTAGAGAACCAGACAGGTAAGAAGATTAAGGTGTTGAGAATTGACAACGGTGGTGAATTCAGTGGAAAAGAATTTGATTAGTTCTGCAAGTAGTATGGCATATCACGCCAAACCACCACACCATATACCCCACAACAAAATGGAGTTGTCGAGAGATTGAACAAAATGTTGATGGACAAGGCAAGGAACATGCTCAGTGGTGCTAGGCTCGCACAAGAATTTTGGGTGGAGGCAGTCGACACTGCAAAATATCTATTGAATATGTCTCCTTCGTCAGCGCTATTCAACACAACTCCACATGAGGTATGGTCAGGTAAGAAGATTTCAGTTTCACATCTCAAAGTATTTAGCTATGACGCATTTGTGCATGTTCCCAAGGAAAAGAGGAGCAAGTTGGACAAAAAGGAAATCAAATGTATTTTCATTGGATACAAAGAAGGAATGAAAGGATATGATTTATGGGATCTCGCATCAAGGAAAACAGTGTACAGTCGAGATGTGGTCTTCAGAGAAGTCAAAAGTAAGTCCGAGCCTGAGGAAATTGTTCAGACCGAGAACAATCTTGAGACGACGTGGTTTGAACTAAAGAACAAAGAAAGTGATTTTCACGAGTCAACTAAATCAGAGGAATAGGTGGAACAACCGACTTTGGTTGTAAGAAGGTCAGAAAGAGTAAGAAAATAAGTCGAAAGGTATAGTTCGTCCGACTTCTATTCTGCGTTCATGTTAACTGCCATCGACGATGAGCCTAAGTCGGTCGGGGAGGCAGTCGACTCATCAGAGGGAAAAATCTAGAAGGATTCCATGGTCGTGTTGATATTATGGTAGTTGTAGGAGGTATTAACCTCTACGTGTAACCTCTAACGAGACTAGAATATTTCGGGAAGCAAGAGAAACCCTAAACAGATGTGTAGAAACCCTAGAAGACATGTTGACTCATTAAAAGAATTAATATTTAAGTGCTAACCTCCAAAAAGAAAAAGTTAGCATGGACAAGTGACAAAGAGCACTATAAATAAGAGGGCGTTAGAGCTCATTTGTCATTCACACTCTCACAACTGTATAAGGACTAGTAGTGCGCAATTTTGGAGAGTGAGTGCAGTTGCAGCTACTGCAGCTGGGATTTTGGTCTTTGGTTATGGTTTGGACTTTTTGTTTGGTATGCTAGCCTTGGAGAGAGATACGCTACCTTGGTTGGCTATTGGTTTTACAAGATTATTTTGTCTGTCAAGGTTAAAGGTGCTTAGGGGTGGTTGCATGCCTATGGTTGGGTGACAATATTGATATATCGTCTATGGAAAAACAAGCACATATCTTTTATTCTAACAGGTTATGGGCCCACACTATCTTCAGATAGTCTAACCATTGGAAGATAGATTGGGAAGTTATTTGTTAAGCTCGTTGTGGCACCAGTTACAATTGCAGTTAAGTTTTTCTGATTATGCAGTTGCAACAAACCCTAACCCTTGTGTTCAAGCACTTATGATGAAACCTTTGACCTAATTCCTTGACATCCTAGTGCGCCCTAGCCTAGCGCACCTCTTGGTACTCTCAGCTAGCAAAAACGTCAGGTTTGAATTTTTTGTCAAAGTCAAAGTCAAAGGTTGACTTCTGGTTAAAATTTAATATTGTGATCAAAGTTGAAATTTTTAGAGTTTCTAGCTTGTTCTAATCATTAAATCTAATTTATTCTTGTCAAGATGATATCTAGTTTCATATTGGAAGACAAGTTGGATGATGCTACAAGGTTTCAAAGGTATGCACTTGTATATGTTATCCAAGTTATATCATCTAGCAAAACATGAGTGTGTTTGCAGGGAAAGTACTAGAGACCTTGTCCAAGCTGTAATCTTGGATTCAATGCATTCAGATGAACAAGCACACCCTCCATAGCATTTGAGGCTTCATGTTCTAGGTTTGATTAAATTGTTAAGCTTGAAATTTTTATATATCAAGGGTGATAGTTGCTACATTACAAGTTGTGAAATAAGTATTTGAAAGGTTCTATTATTGTTAGGTGCAATGAATACTTGATTGCATATGAATATTATTGATACAAATGCTTATTATAATTGTTCGCAAGATGAACTAACATCTCCTCTAGATAGATATTTCTTGTTTGCTCTTGTAATTCTTGTTTCGGGAAGGTACCCTTGTGAAATATGTTTGATGAACAATCCTTGTGGAAGTTTTCATAGAAGAATTTAAAGGATGACGCAACTACTAGATGGGAAACAATCAAAATAGATAGAAACAAACTTAAAGAGACTCGTAGGAGTCAGACTCGAAGGAATTCAAGAATCAAAAGGAAACCAGAACAAGCTTGTGACACTTTGCAGAAAGCAAAGAGAGATGCAATAGACAAAAGCATGGACTCTCTCAGATGGAGGGAGTTGATCACATAATTTCAAAAGAAGAGCATGCATATTGCTCATTTGGGCATGAAGCTAGGATTAGGAGGGAGCTAGTCCCCAACGATATGATCCATTGAAGAATCTGTGAATACCATGAAGTATTTGTCCATGTTCTTCATTGGAATTAGCAGCCATGATAAGCAACACGTGTTCATCTTGACTCTAGAAGAAATCTTCTTTGAAAAGAAGCCTTGAATATCCTTGGTTGTCCATCTACATTTATGTTCCTATGGCGGAAGGAAAAAGTTGGAGCCTTCAGAAAATAAGGGCATGTAATCTATAGAAGATTTCATGGACTCCAACATTGAAGAGAAACATGAGGAAGAACATGAAGATTCCAAGAAAGAAAGAAAAATCAGAACAACCAATTGAACCAATTTGAACCCAATAGAAGCAGTCAAGCAAAAAGAATGGAAGGAAGTTGTGATGAAGAACAATGTATGTAAGAAATTGTGAAAAAGACTTAAGCATTGATAGATATAATGCGAGACTCAGGGCTAGAGGGTTCTCCCAGAAGGAGGGAGAAGACTATGATAACATCTTGTTCCAGTAACTAGACATACCTCTACCTAAGCCATTATATCTCCTACAGTATCCATGGGTTGGAGTTTACATCAAATGAATGTAAAGATTGTTCTTCTCAATAGAGTAATTGAAGGAGAAGCATATAGAACAACCTCAAGGTTTTGAGGTATACCAGAAAGAGACCCATGTATGATGATAGAAGAAGACCTTGTATGGATTCAAGCAACCTGGTGTAGATCCTCTCATGTACAACAAAAGCATGGTGAAAAATTTCTATGACAGAGGAAGGGTATTGAAATGATTCTTCAAAAGTTTGAGATGATGGATTGCAAATCTATGGCAAGCTTCCATGATGAAAGATCTGAAGAAGTTGATAGACTCTGATCCAGTAGACCCATCTCTGTATCAAAAATTGATTGGCTCTTTAATGTTTTTGGAGAATACTCAGCCATATGTTTGCTTTGTGGGACGTTTGAGTTATGATATACAACTGCATGGATTTATCGATTCAAATTGGGCAGGGAGTGTAGATGATAGAAGAAGTGCTACTTGGATATGTTTTAGTTTGAGCTTTGCCACGATGTCATGGGCTAGCAAGAAACAAAAGTTTGTTGCACTCATCACTGCAGAAGCAGAGTATATTGCAGCTTGTGATGTTTGTAAGGAAGCAGTGTGGCTCTGTAAGCTGGTTTTTGGACTATTTGATAAGGTGTTGGATTCGACCGTGATATATTGTGATAATCAAAGTCGTGTGAATCTTTCAGAGAACCCGGTGTTCCATGACAGGTCGAAGCACATTGAGATCGAGTATTATTTTCTCCATGATAGAGTCTAGAGGGGAGAAGTGGTTCTCTAGTATATCTTCACAAATGAGCAAATAACAAATATTTTGGAAAAGCTTTTGTCCAAGATGAAAAATTTGCGTACTTAAGGGACAAGCCGGTACTCGTGGAGATGAATTCCTTATTGGAAAAGGAAGAGATTAGTCCCAGGTTGGGAGGGAGAAATGATATGTTATTGATTTATGGGCAGTCATTTTCCAGTTCGAAAAATGGTCCAGGTTGGGTTGTCACCTTCCAGTCTAGAAAGTGGCCCAAGGTTTCTGACGAACATGGATTTTCCAGTTCAGAAAATGGTCTAGATCAGACAGTCATTTTCGTAATGAAAATGGTCTGATAGATTGTTGATGTACCATAGGCAGTGATTCCCCTTGTGGCCAATGTAGGGGAATGGTCTAGAATAATCATTCTTCTTAGCAGTCACTCTGAGTAGTGGTCAAGCAGAATGGTCATCCTCTCCAAGAAGTCATTCCTTCAAAGTTCACAGTTGTGAGCAGTTTCGAAGAATGGTTTGTTATAGGAGGTTGGTGCAGGACAATCATTTCCATTAGGAAATGGTCCGGACAATCATTCCCTAGGGCATACTCATTCTCTCCAGATTGCATTATGATTAGTGCCAGAAGACTAGCCTAATTAGGTGAATGGTCCAGGTTCAAAAATCAGGGACAAGCATTCCCTAGGGAAGACTCATTCTCTCTAGGTTGCACTGTGATTAAGAATGGCCTAGTTAGGTGAATGGTCCAGGTTCAACAATCAGAGACAAACATTCCTTAGGACAAACTCATTCTCTTGAGGTTGCACTGTGATTAGTGTCAGAGGAATGGCACGGTTAGGTGAGTGACCAAAGTGCACAGATTGGTACAGGACAAACATTTTCCCTGAGTTCACAATAGTGGTCAGAGGGAAAATAGTCCAGGACAATCATTCTTCTAGGATGTATGTCCGGATTAGAAGAATAGTCCTTGTAGCCCATGACGTGGCTTCCAACATTTGTTGGAACAATTATTCTTCTAGGACATATGTTCGGATTAGAAGAACGATTCTTGTATCACTCTGTGGAGTGAGTGACTTATTCAACATCATGCCCAATTACTCAGATGGAGTATGGCTTCGAGAGATGATGCAGTCGATGCTATCAGATGATACTGATCATGATGATGTTGCTCATGAGTTGATCTATGTGATCCTGAGATAGCTTGTGTGGCTATGATGATGCTACCAGTTGAATGGTTTGTTTGTTCTCAAGACCATTGCCTTTAATACCTCCCTAGCTATGAGGGAGTGTTGATATTATGGTAGCTACGAGAGGTATTAACCTCTACGTGTAACCTTTGACGAGACTAGAATATTTCAAGTATCAAGAGAAACCCTAAACAAATGTGTAGAAACCCTAGAAGACAAGTCGACTCGATAAAAAAATTAATATTTAAGTGTTAACCTCCAAAAAGAAGAATTCGGCCTAGAAAAGTGACAAAGAGCACTATAAATAAGAGGACACTAGAACTCATTTGTCATTCACACTCTCACAACTGCATAAAGACTAGTAGTGCGCAAGTTTGGAGAGGGAGTGCAACTACAACTACTGCAACTAGGATTTTTGTCTTTGGTTATGGATTGGAATTTTTGTTTGGTATGCTAGCCTTAGAGAGAGATATGCTACTTTGGTTGGCTATTGGTTTTAAGGTCGACTTCCAAAATTATCATGTCTGTCACAGTTAAAGATGCTCGGGGTGGCTGTGTGCCTATGGTTGGGCGACAATATTGCTATATTGTCTATGGAAAAACAAGCACATCTCTTTTATTCTAACAGGTCGAAGAGATGGAATCCTTGCACAAGAATGAGATATGGGACTTAGTCAAGTTTCCTAGTGGAAGAAATCTTATCTGTAGCAAATTGGTATTCAAGAAGAAGATGAATGCAGTAGGTTAAGTTGATAAATTCAAAGCTCAACTGGTAACGAAAGGATATTCCCAAGTCAAAGGAGTCGACTTCGGTGAGATTTTTTCCCCTGTTGCAAAATTAACTTCCATTATAGTACTAATGTCTTTGGCTGCAACATTTGATCTAGAAATAGAATAGATGGATGTGAATACAACGTTCCTACATGGGGACCTAGAAGAGGAAATCTACATGAAACAACTTGAAGGATATGTAGTAAAGGGAAAGAAAGATTTGGTGTGTAAACTGAAAAGATCCCTTTATGGTCTAAATCAATCACCAATGATGTGGTACCAAAAGTTCAACACATAAATCATTAGTTTGGGATATGTGAGAAGCAAAGTTGATCACTGCATATATTCCAAAGAAGAAGTTGGGTGTTTCATATATGTAGCTTTGTATGTTGACAACATGTTGTTGAATGGAAACAACATGGACGCAATAAAGGAGGTGAAGAAGCAACTATTGTCCAAGTTCGACATGAAATATCTCGGTGCAACTAACTTCATTATGGGAATGGAGATTAAGAGAGATCGAGCAGATAAAAATCTTTGGTTGAACCAGACGAAGTATATTGAAACAATTTTGAAACGTTTCAACATGCAGGATTGCAAACTGGTGAAGGTGCCAATTCCTGTGGGAGAAAGGCTAACTGTTGAACAGTGTCCAAAGACACAGAAAGAAATAGAGGACATGGCATGTGTTCCCCATGCAAGTGATGTTGGTAGTCTAATGTATGCGATGGTCTGTACTCGACTAGACATTGCCCATGCAGTGGGAGTGTTGAGCAGATACATGTCGACACCTGGGAAGGAGCACTGGACAACTGTCAAGAGAGTATTCAAGTATTTGTGTGGCACAAAAGAATATGTTATATGCTACCAAGGAAAACCTAGAGGTGGCAGTGAATTAAATGTACATGGCTTTGTCGACATCGACTGGGATGGAGATATGGATCGACGGGGGTTGACCAATGGATATGTCTTCAAGATGTTAAGTGGAGCAATCAGTTGGATGAGTAAGCGACAGGCGGTTGTAGCCTTGTCAACAACAAAAGTTGAATACATGGCAGCCACTCATGGGAGAAAAGAAGCAGTATGGCTGCAAAGGCTATGTTTAGGAATCGGGTTTGAGCAGAGAGCTATGAAGATAAGTTGCGACAATCAAAGCGCAATATTTCTGGCAAAGAACCCAACTTGTCATTTGAATACTAAGCACATTGATGTACAATACCATTCTGTGAGCGACATGGTGGAAAGCAACAAGGTGTTGCTGGAGAAAGTAGACACGTTGGAAAACATAGAAAACTCGTTGACCAAGTCTATGAGTGTTGTGAAGTTCTCTTGGTGCAGAGAGGCAATGGGCATTGCTTCCCTGGGTTTGTGAATGGAATTTCAAGGATCTCCCTGTTTCGACAAAGAAGACAACAAGTGGGAGAATGTTGGGTTTTTATATTCTTTGCAGTGAAATTCAAGGTGGATTGATTGACAATCGAAGTTGAAGGTCGAGGTGGTTCGACCGGGTAAAGACGAAGTTGAGGTGGATCAATGACACGTCGAAGGTCGAGGTTATTCGACCGGGTAAAGTCGAAGTCGAAGTTCGAGGTGGTTCGACATGGTAAAGGCATCGAAAACAAGTGGAAGAGGTCAACCAACAAGAGGTCGACAGACAGGCGTGTGGCGACCGACTAAAGACCGACTAGTATTCGATGGTAACCTGACTTGGTAGTCGACTATAACAGAATCCCAAGATTCGTGGGAGTTGTAGCCATTGATTTGCATGGATCTGTAACGTGCCATTTCTTTAGGGTTTTACCTATGGTAAAGCCTATAAAGAGGGTGTGTTGTAAGGTCATAAAGAAAAGAATTTTAAGGAATCAATCAATAATCGTAGAGGTTGTTGGTCATGTAGATGTAAGTCGAATTGGCTACAATGTTGTTCTTGTGTAATAAAGAGGGTATGATGTCGATTGTGTCATAGGTGTGGACCAAGGTTAGACATGTAACCTTTTATTTTGAATGAATAAGACAAGAATGAGCAGAATGCTCAAGGAATGTTGGTTTTCCCAGTTTGGGTTCCAGGGTAAAATCTCCGTGTACTGTGTGCTTGTTGTGTCATTTACTTTCTTGATTAAATCATTCTTCCTCTCTTATGCTAGGTTTAGCGTGGAAGTGTGTCTCATTTCCTGACATCACCTAGGGTGCATATAATAGTTGTCATGTGAATCTCTCACAAAGTATTATAGATTTAGTAGGGGTGTGTAATACATTAGTTATCCTTTAATTGCATTCGTTCAAACTAATTGAACTAACAACATGCACATTAAAGACAACAATGTATAGATCATCAAGATAGGCCACAAACACGTATACATGCACATAACAAGTTTCCATGGTATTAGCAAATTGACCATTACAAAACAAGTCATGCACAGAACTCATGATAGATCATAACTCCCAACTCAATATCTTGACAACTAATTCAAGACTCTAATCTCTATTTTTCTCTTCAAATACTACTGAAGTTGCACTACAATCCTCATATATATAGGAAACTAGAATGGTTAGAGAATATTCTCAAATATACTAAAGAATTTATCAATTATAACCCTCTCACACAAAAGGACCTACACCTTTAGAAATATGTGCCAAAGGTCATAGATACTAGGTGTAGAAGAAGTATAAGAGGACTCCTTAGTCTCTGCACACTCAAGCTTACACAAAACCACATACTTAGGCTTTTGCGATATCATGACTTCTATGATTCATAATCTATTGAAATCTACTCTACATTAGTACTTAGACAAAACTAGGCCACAACAACCCCCCAACCACACCTTCCAGGTCATCCCCAAGTTAGTCTGTGCACCTCATTCTTCAAAAATGGGCTCCAAGTCTCTATGTCCCCTGGATCTTCACTTTTTCCTTTCCTTGTCGATGCCTCATGTAACATAATAACCTGTTATTTACATAATGCTCATTTTCAAAGATATGTTATTAGTAATGAATTGTTTCCCTATATAATATCGTCTTATGTGGGTTCTCATTTGGATTGATTCAAATGAGTGCACATCGTACATTGACAAGTTGTGAAGTTATCAATTTAAATTAAGTTAATGCAATATGAATGGTCACATTTATATTTTTAGTATATACCTATCTTAATCTCTAACTTTTTAAGTTCTTGGAGGGATAAAAAAAAAGGAAGTGAATCTCTACAAACTTAAAAAATATGGATTAAGATTGGTTTATAATAGTTTATTTTATTTTATAGTGGCACTTTCTTTCTTTTTATTTTTGTTGACATTAAGCATGGGGTGTCATTTTTTTTCCCTATTTTATTTGTTAGTGATATCATATGAACATACACAAAGATATCTCCTACGTTGGGTTGTAAGAGAACCATGTTTCTCTCAAGGCAATCCAATATTGGTTCCAAATGGAGATGGAGAAAGATGTCGAGAGAATATATACAAAGATACAAGACTAAGCTTGGCCAAAAGTTTGTGAGGAAATATAAGGGGAATGATATCTCTGAACATTTGATGTTTATTAGAATTGAGTAATGTGCCATAGTGAATTTGTATTCTGAGCAAAACTTGTGCTCTGATTTGTCCATAAGATCTGACACTAAGTGAGCTCCTTTGAATGTCAACGTGATCAAGGTGTCTCTTCCAATTTACTTGCATAATGGGGTTGTAAGGTTAGAAATATTGGACCGGGTTGGATCTCAAGGTATGTAACAACTTCTTTTGACACTGGGTAAGCTCTCTAATGAAAAAATAAAGAGAATTTTCCTCTTCATCATGAATCCATGATCTCAAAGTGCGAGGATCTCTAAATAGGAAACATTAGCTCCCATATATTTCATAATCTATCAAATAAGAGAAAATGAAGTGTTCTTTCAATTCAAGCTCCCTATTATGTAGCTTAAATATATGTTGGTCATGAGGTATGCGGTGGTTGGTCTCCATCCTTAGTTGGTGAGAATAGACCCAAAATTGCCCAAGATGAGAAAAAATGTTATGAGAGAGTTGAACCCTAAGATAGCTCAAAATTATGATAGAATTGTCCTCGTTTTGGAGATAAGTATAATAATGATGATGAATTTTAGGAGAAAGTGTCTCTCTACATGAAAACCAAGTATGCCTCAACATGGTTTGTGAACCTCCTTTAGATGCCCTAAGATCAAGTATAGATATATTAGATGGTGGAACAATGTCAATATCCAATGCAAGAGAGTGAAGGGGAGTCATAACCTCTGCACACCAAGAATGTCAGTAGTCATACTTGGCCAAAAGCATGAAAGACTAAAATGCAAGAAAAGGATACCTCTACTTTCTAAGATGAGAATTTGTTAGGCAATGAAGCTAGTGTAGGAAGACAATAATGTGAAGAGGTGTCATTGTTATATGAGGTTTAACCCTAAACTCTACAAACAAAATAACACAATGCATTAATCTCTTTGATCTAATTAATTTAGAGAGCGTGGAGTTTAGGCCTCTCTCGCAAAAATACCATTTTATTTGTAGAATCCCACAATGCCAAATCGTTGCCAACTTGTAAAAAAGGTTGATCTTAGTGTAGATATCTTGCAAGTAAAGATGACAACATTGTCTCTCTAAAAGGACAACAACAACATAGCCCTTGTTGATTGGTCTTTGAGAAGTGATATCCATATTAAATATAAGTTTGGTGAACAACACATCTTTTTCTTCCAAGGAAAACTACGTGATGGTTTTCCATGTTTATGGGTGGCATCCCTAGTAAAATTGTCAGTGTAGAATAATGTGCCTCACCCAGGGGGATTCGACTTGGGAATTGGCTATAACATAACTAGCCAAATTCCTAACAACATTGGAGACAACCATTTGAGCTAAACCCTTGGACTCACAACACACACACACACACACACAATTTATTTTTCCACATGCAAAAAAAATATTGTGTCTCTTTTTATTTCAAGTTGAAACATGTAGGGATACATTCCATAATATATGTTAAATTGGAATCACAAGGCTACTCACGAAAGACTTAGAACAACATTGAGATCATTAAAAAAAAACTATAAATAGTATGGGCATTTACCCATAGAACATTATTAGTAAAACAAAAAGCACATCAAGGAAGCATAACCATCAATACCTATCAATAATCATCCCATCACCTAAATATAAAGGAACTAAACCATTTCTAGCTAAAAATACATTTATTAGGGAAGAGGAGAAATCTTCTCCTTTGTGCATAACGATCATCAATGATCCATATTTTGACTCAACTGCCTTCTTAGCTAGATTGTCAACCTCTATGTTGTTTTCTTTGAAAACATGGGAGAAAGATAATCTAAAAAAGGAAGATTTTACTTCATTAGTCACCTTCATTGCATTCTAAAGTAACAAGTTTAGATTGATGAACCCTCCTTTGAGCCATTCAGTAACAACTTTTGAGTCTCCAAAAATCTAAACAATCTTCACCTACCTTATTTTAGCCACTGCTAAGAGTATGTACACTACCCTAAGCTCTACCTATTTTTTGCTCTCATCTCCTAAACCAAAAAAGAAAGAGATCTTGTGCCTCACTAATAAGAAAAACATTTGACATACTCCACACTACCCTAGGTTCCCCTTAGAGCACACATAAAAAAATATAAGGTTATGAAATGTCTATTTTGACCTCCCCCACCTGTCTCTTATTATTTTTTATTACATTCTTGGGTAACAACACAAGCACACCTAATCCTATATGTCACATGCGGAGGAGTAGATGGTTCATCAAATAAAGTGGCGTTGCTCCTAGTCAGCCAAATGGACCATGAGACAACTACTGAAAGAGACAAGTGTTATGTTATTTCCTTATTCTTTGTCCATTTTTTCAAAGCATTCTCCACAAGTCTAATTCCTACCTAGGCTCCTTTCCTTTGTGTGATAATTTTAACATCATCCCAAATAGCTCTAGAAAAATGACAATCTACAAAAAGGTGTTGAACAATTTCGCCATTTTCTTTGCACATCAAGCATGTGACTGGGCCCTTCTAGGACCTCTTTTGAAGGTTGTTCCAAGCCAAGACTTTGTTGTATAGTACCTACCATAGAAATGATGTTGTTTTAAGTGGTGCTTTTAATTTCCATACATCATTCCACCAGCATCTACCCTCCCCACTTAAATTTGATCCAAAATCCATTGAGTAACCTAGTTTTAAAGTATAAAAACCCTCAACTAGGTTCATTTTTCATATAAATTCATTATGCGACTCTTTTAGCTTTAAACAAGTCTCAACTAGCGCTTGTATGAATTCTCTCTCTCTCTCTCTCTCTCTCTCTCACACACACACACACACACACACACACACACACACACACACACAC
>ML800405.1:241361-272555 GCA_009831015.1 Picea engelmannii
TAGGATATGATATGTAGTTTAATGATTTTGTTTAAAACTAAGCTAGTCCTCTACACAAAATCTATTGGTATCTACATATTTTAAAATGCATTCATCTAACATGGTAGCAAACAACTTTTCTAGAACATGTTCAACTATGTTGATCGTGTAATCATTGGGACTAAGGTAGTCTCTAGTTTTGAACATGGGATGAATAATGTTGGAATGCTAAGGATGGAGAAAACAATAAGAGAGTATGTGATGAAAACATCATCGATATGGATAAATACCATGATAGGGTTGTGCTTGGTAAACTTGGCTTTGTGGTGTTCAATATTTAGGGCTTTACCAACGTCAAGCTCAAAGATAACATTGTGAACCCTCATCTTTGAAAAAATGTGGCACAAATAATGAGGATAGGGATATCATAAAGGGATGATGCATAGTCAAATAAAACATGAGGATGAAGGATCAAGCAAGTATTATTTTTATTTAAGAAGGCATTCCAAAAGGACTTGGAACTAAATTTAAGCACGTAAGTAAGTTTTTTTGTTTGAACAAAAAGGATTTTTCATTTTTTTTCCTAATAAACTAATGATAAAGTTTTTGGATCACCGCAACTTTATAAGGATGGGAAAGGATGGTAGAGTGGACAAGTCTATGGGTTTTTTGCACTCATCATCAACCAAGCATTATGGGGGTATAGTTTGACAAAGGATTTACATGGAGAAGGCAAGAAAGATGAGGATAGGTTTTCCAATGTTGTTGTTCATATTGATTTAGATAAGTTGAAAGTATCAATACAACTTGCAATTATATAGGTTCCAATAGATCATTTTAAGTTTAAATGGATAAACCTATTATAGCTTATGGTAAAAATGGATGATGGAGGGTTGAAAGGTTCGAAAGGGAAATTGGTGGAAGCATGTAAGGGAGTTTGAATTTGAAGGAGAGATGGGTGTCATGAGACAAAAGAGGAAGAGAGGAAACCAAAAAATCCTCAAGATTATGAATAAAATAGTGATGATCTCAACATAAATTTTTAAAAAGGAAAAAAATAATATATTTTTAAAAAGAATAAACAAGTTTATTTTCAATCATTCCAAATCTTGGCTAAAGAGAATGTATGTAACATCCCCACTATAATCCATGGTTTAATTAAATGCATAATGTAGATATAAATGTGGCTATGGCCAAGCAATGTAAATGCAAAATGTATTTCCTGAAATGTAAATAAAGACAATGTAATACCAACTGTTTGGATATGGACAAAGATGGGAGTTGATTAATCCATAAGAGAGGGAGAATGCCTAGAGAATGTCCAAGAGGGGTCCAAAGGGAAATAATTTATGGTTATTGATTCAAACCCACATTTCTGAATTTTATCATCAATTGGGGAAAACGTCTTTTCCTAGTTCAGTGTATGAGAGCCCAATCATTGAATATATCTCATAGGGTGGGTGTGCGAGTCACATCCCATAGTTATTGGAGAGCATGGGGTTGATGTGCCATCAACATTTGGCAGAGTGAGTAGTCAATTGTCTTGGGGAAAGAGAGTAAATTCGTATGGGTAGCAACATGTAGTTTTTCACATTCAATTTTAATGTTTTTTTAGTGTTTTCCCGCATAGTAATGTTCCCTGGTTAAGCTGGGGAACACTACAGAATGGTATCCAAGCTCAAGGTTCAACACTAAACTTGTATGGGCTAGGAGCCAACATGAATTGAACAGATTCATGGTTAAAGATTTCGTCCCATGGTGAATTTGGGGGGGAAATAGTGAATAGAAGTGAAATCCCTTAATTTTGAACAGATTGCAAGTTTAAGTGCTTCAGAGTAGTTAAAGAAGAAAAATGATGGTGTCAATTTGCAGGTTTCATAGTCGAATTCAACCATGGAAGTCGAACTTCTGTGTGTTTCAGGGCGACTGTAAAGTTTTGCAGATCGATGGCCTAGATTAATTCAAGCTGGAGAATCATTGGTCGAGATTCAATAGCAGAAAATTAGATCAAGGCACTCCCAAAAGGCCTTTGGGAAGAGAGTTTTAAAAATACTTTGGAGTTAGGCATAAGGTTGAGTATAAAGGGAGGAGTCCGATGACGTGAGCCCGAAATAACAGGAGTTGTCAAATCGACCAGATCTTTTCCTAGCTGTCAGATTTATGGGAGGTGTTTCAAGAGAGCTCATT
Organism: Picea engelmannii; assembly: GCA_009831015.1. NCBI lineage: Eukaryota > Viridiplantae > Streptophyta > Pinopsida > Pinales > Pinaceae > Picea > Picea engelmannii. Next base: position 243,528 of record ML800405.1, read on the forward strand.
CGGAAGGTTGGGCATGTTTTGACGTCTGACAAAGTCAGTCAGACCAAGGTAAACAGTGCATAGTTTTAGGAGCCCAAGATTATCGTGGTCGTTGAGTGGCACGATCGTTGACCATCCGATATATCAAACGAGCATGTTTCCTTGGAAGGGTCGAGGGTGAAAGAGAATGCCACATAAGTTGTCACGTCAACATTGCATGTCAACAAGGGTGGGTGAATTAGTGAGTGTCATGTAGCATTCAAATGCAGGTCTTCGGAAAAGAGAGAATTTTGATGGTTTAGAAAGGATGATTTTCGATAAGTCATTGGAAGGAGGTTGTCAGAGGATTTGTTCAAGGAGAGTGCTCCCGATGGGTGAGTTTGACAGAGCGAGCCTGATAGGGAATCAAACTTTGGAGTTTAGAAAGGTCAAGGAGCATGGAAAGTTGTGTTTTCGATGGGAAGAATCTGACAATATTTCGAACTACGGATTTCAGGGAATTCACATAACCAACAAATGAATATTTTCGATCAAAAGGTTCTAAAGAAGAGTTCTGACATGCTTGCATAGGTCTAGCTACATCTTGGTAAGGCCAGAAATATCAACGATTGGGGTTAATCATGATTTTGAGATCAATGGTTTGGATCTAAACACTGTTACAACAGTGAAGCAATGAATTTTTCCATGAAAAATTCCAGTTTTTGAAGGTCTTCATCTTGCAAGGCATTTTTGAGGGCCTAAACAACGTTTTTAGAAAAAACAATTTTGTACGAAATTGTGTCCTTTTAGGAGACAAAATTTTGCTTCTAAAATGATAGAGTTCGGAGAGAGATTTCCAATAAGCTAAAATGTTTGCCAAACAGAGCTTGTATGCGGGAGTCACAACCAAAGCAATCAAGGGTAAAAATTTAGTACCATATTTCTTTTAAAGGGCATAACTCCTAGCTCAGGAATCGGTTTGGATCCCAGGAGCAGTCTATAGAAAGATCATGGACTGTAGAAGTTATTCGTGTAGATAGATTTGAGTTCTGGGTATCTAAAAAAATTTTGGGATAGAAAGAGGACACTTGTAGCATGCATGGTTGAAAAAAGGAAAATGGTCAAAACTTCTAAAGACCACAACTTTCTGCTCGGAACTCATAATTGGGAAAATAAATAGTCGATGGAAATGTATCAAGGAGGAGAATCCATCTATTAACCCCAAAAATTATTCTGAGCAGAAAATTTTACATTCAACTCAAAAGAAGGTGGCTGGTGGCATTAAAGGGAAAAAAAAGAAATTTATGATTTCTTTTCCAAATTGTGTATGTATTTATTTTCATCTAACAAAAATTGTTTGCATGCACATTTTCTGCATAATTAGAGGTTCAGAGAAGCAATTTGGTTTCTATATGAGAACTACAACAAAGGTTTTAGGCCACCCTTTTTCAAGAATAACTCTCAAGCAAATCAATGAGGCCAGTCAACCCAAAATGAACATAAGACAACATATTCTTTTGGGAAAAGGCCAAGGTGGCAGCCTGTACAATGTTGGGGCTGTGAAGGGAATCACTTGTATAGGGACTTCCCTCACAAAGGAGAAAGAATGAGGATTTTCCACAATATTCAAGAGGATGGAACAATAAAAGATATGGCAGGAAGCATGCCAGGGATTTGTGCAGCCATGGACAATAAGCAAGTAGAGTATCAATCCCCCATGATTGAAGTGGAAGGTAAGATTTATATCCAACCCATATCAATTTTAATTGATTATGGAGCTAGCCATAGTTACATAAACTCCAACATTATTGAAATATTTTACTTTCAAAGGAGTAAGCATAAGAAAACTTGGTTAGTTAAGTTAGCCACATGGGATATCCCTTATTGATATTCCTCTTATAAAGAAGAAATATAAAGAAGAAATATCCCTTATTGATATTCAATAAGGAATATCAATAAGGGATATAAAGAAGAAATATCCCTTGCCTAGGATTGATGATTTATTTGATCAGCTGAAAGCTGCAAGAATATTTTCCAAGATTGACTTGAGATCAGGCTATCATCAAGTGAGGATAAAGGAAGAAGATATTAGAAGGACACCGTTCAGAACAAGGTATGGGAATTATGAATTCATGGTAGTGCCATTTAGAATATCAAATAACCCAACTGTTTTTATGTGTCTAATGAATGGAGTGTTCAAGAAGTACCTAGAAAAGTTTGTAATTGTTTTCTTAGATGATATTATCATCTACTCTAATTCTAAAGAGGAGCATCTAAGAATGGTGCTAAAGGATTTAAGGGAGCATAAATTGTATGCCAAGCTAAGTAAGTGCATCTTTTATCAAAAGAAGATCTAGTACTTGGGGCATATTATTTCAACAGATGGGACGACAATTGATCCAGAGAAGATAGAGGCCATCAGTGGATGGCCAACGCCAAGAAATGTGGTGGAGGTTAGGTCATTTATGGGTCTTGCGGGTTATTACCAAAGATTCATAAAAGGATTTTCAAAGATTACAAGCCCAATCACTTATTTGCAAAAGAAGGGAGTGAAGTTCGAATGGACACCAAAATGTGAAAAGAGTTTCTAGTAGTTGAATTTTTTTTGACAAGTGTGCCCATATTAAAGATTGCAAATCTAGATGAAGAATTTGTAGTGTGCACAGATGCATGTAAGGAAGGAATCGATGGAGTTCTCAATCAAAAAGATCATGCGGTATGCTATGTGTCCCAAAAATTAAAAGAGCATGAGAGAAATTATGCTACTCATGATATGGAGTTAGTAGCAATTGTACATGCATTAAAAATGTGGAGGCATTACCTCACGGGGAGGAGATTTGAGCTAAGAACAGACTACTATGGTTTGAAACATTTATTTGGACAACCAACATTAAATGCTAGGAAAATTAGGTGGCTGGAATTTCTTAGTGAGTATGACTTCGAAATTAAACATATCAAAGGCAAAGAAAATTAGGTGGCTGATGCACTCAGCAGAAGAGCTCATGGAGTGCATATTTCAGCCATCAGCATGTACAAAATACATTTAAAATATAAAATTCTTGAAGCAACAAATTCATATCAACGTTATTTGCAAATAAAATAAGACTTACAACAAGGGAATTCACAACCATAATTTAAAATTTATGAATTAAAATAGGATGGAATCCTCTTGTACAGAGGCAAGGTGTATGTTCCAAATTCCACAGAGATGAAAAATATAATGCTGAGAGAAATGCACAATGTGCCATATGCTAGGCACCCAAGATATCATAAATCCATTACAACTATAAGGAGCGAATACTTTTGACCAAGAATGAAGAAAGAAGTGGCTAACTACATAGCCTGGTGTCCAGAGTGCCAAAAGGTGAAAACATAGCACATACATCCAGTGGGATTGATACAACCATTGCCCTTTCTAGAATGGAAGTGGGAAGTGGTTATAGTAGATTTTATTACAAAGTTTCCCAGAACAATGAAGCAACATGATTCCATCATGGTGGTAGTGGACAAATTGACAAAGGCAAGACATTTTATTCCCATGAAGACAACAAACAAAGCAACATACATTGTAGATATTTACATGAAGGAAGTATTCTGGCTACATGGACTGCCTAAAGGAATAGTTTCAGACATAGATTCCAAGTTTACATCAAAATTATGGAAAGGTTTGTTCAAAGGGTTTGGGACAAATATGAATCTTAGTACAACGTATCACCCATAATTAGATGGGAAAATAGAGAAGACCAATAAGATAATTAAAGACATGCTCAAAATGTATGTGATGGATCAACCATCAAAATGGGAAGACTATACCCACTTGGTGGAGTTTGCTTATAATAATGTGTATCAAGCCTCATGAAAAATGAGTCCATTTGAAGCTTTCTATGGCAGGAAATGTAACACACTAGTGAGTTGGGGTAATCTAGCAGACAAAGCCATCATTGGGCCATATTTTTTAAAGGAAATGGAAGAGCAGATGGCAAGGATCAACCATAATTTAAAGGTTGCCCAAGACATGCAGAAGAGTTATGCAGACACAGATTTTTTAGAGATTTTAAAGTGGTGGAACATGTTTTCCTAAAAGTTAAAGCAAAAAGAAGCTTGATAAGATTGGATTGTTTCTCGAAGTTGGCAGCAAGATATTGTGGGCCTTTTGAAATATTAGAAAAGATAGGGTCAGTTGCATACATTCTAGCATTTACTGCATCCATGAGAGTGCATAATGTATTTCATGTGTCATTATTAAAGAAATATGTGTTTGACCCTAACCACATAATTGATTGGACTGTGATCCAGGTGGAAAATGAAGGGGATTTCCGTGTTGAACAAATACGCATCCTGGACTGGAAATTCAAAGTGCTTTGGAACAAAGCCATAGGGCTGGTAAAGGTTCAACGAACCTGCTATGGTCCCGAAGATGCAACATGGGAGCATGAAGAAACCATGCAGGAGGAATACCCATAAATTTTTGCCAATTTTGAAGAAAATAGAAGTTGAAAATACAAGACTCCATTTTTGGGCAGCTAGTTACCAAAACCACATCTCTAAAATTCTTGCTCGCCTACATTGATAGTCATGATAAAAAAATGGTGCATCCCAAAGGACTGAAGGTAGTGAAGGGGGCGCATTCCTTGGGTCAATAGGTTGAGAAGAAAGAGAGATTATGATTGGGACTGCTGTTGGAGGGTAAGGATTGCATCATTTTATTTTATTTTTCTAAGTATTATGATGTAAATATATTTATATATCTCGGTACGGTGCGGTGTATTGGGGACGATGCATGTAGGGGAGGGGGAATGTAACATCCCTACTATAATCCCCAATTTAATTAAATGCATAATGTAGATATAAATGTGGCTATGACCAAGCAATGTAAATGCGAGATGTATTTCTTGAATTATAAATAAATATAATGTAATTCCAACTGTTGGGATATGGACAAAGATGGGGGATGATTAATCCAAAAGAGAGGGAGAATGCCTAAAGAGTGTCCAAGAGAGATCCAAAGGGAAATAATTTATGGTTATTAATTCAAACCCACATTTTTGAATTTTAATATCATTGAGGAAAACTTCTTTTTTTGGTTGAGTGTATGCGAGCCCAATCATTGAATATCTGTCATAGGGTTGGTGTGAGAGTCACATCCCATGGTTATTGGAGAGCATGGGGCTGAAGTGTAATCAAATTGGGCAGAGTGAGCAATCAATTATCTTGGGGAAAGAGAGGAAATTTGTATGGGTAGCAACAAACAATTTTTCACATTTAGTTTTACATGAACAACAAGGAGAGAAGAGGGGAGAAGAGCTTGGGAGCTGAAACAACAAGGATGGGCGAATTTTGGAGCATACTGGAGCGTTTTTGGAGCATTTTGGAGTTGGAAATTGAAGAGCCAAGTTGTTAGGCATGAAGAGTGAACTCCTGGGTGAGTTGCACTGTATCAACAAGTGTTTTTTGTTGTTTTTGTTGGTGGTTTCCTGGTAGTGATTTCCCTTGAGTTCCCAGTAGAGAGATTCCTAGATACTTAAGTGAGAGAGACCTTGATAAATGAATGGGACCTCCAATGGATTGAGAACAATGAAGGGGTACATTCCTTGGGTTGGGGAGGTCAAGATGAAGAGAGCTGGAGGAAATTCAGGATAACTGTAGGAGAAATCTAGTGGGTTGTGTGATATGGAGTTGTGAGGGACTGTGAGAGGCACCCTTCTTTTGTGGATTTCTAGACCGAACTCGGGGGTGACTTGTTGTTGAGATTTGGAACAACGGGTCTATGGTTGGGTGGAACATCCTTCCCAAGATGATGGTTGCACAAACGTTTTATAAAAGATAAGTGTTTATCTATTCGTTGAGTGATTCCATGAATTTAATTGTTGTGCTTAACTTTGTATATGTGAATGGTTAATTGTGGTTGTGAATGAGTTATTAGTTGCATTCATGGTCATTTAGAGTGTTGTATATGCATTTAATTATGGGTATCATAAATTAGTTGAATATGTGTTTAGATCATAGCTGGTAAGCTACAAGAATTTGATTAGTAGAAGAAAATTTCATTTTATGTGTTTTTTTCGCTTAACAATGTTCCCTGGTTAAGCCAGGGAACGCTACAATATGACATATGTGATCTTCACTTATTTCTTCCCCTATTTTCATCTCATGGGATGTAGTAACCTATTCTTTACATAATCCCTATCTTCAATATTTATTATTAATAATAAATCATTTCCATATATAAGATCGTCTTATGTGGGATAGTCTTTGTTTGTGTCACACACAAATTTAGTCATATGGGTGCACATCATGGTTACATGGGTTATTTTTTTCGAAGGAAAACACTATGGATCCCCCCTCTTCCCTAGAATATCCAAATGGAGAGTAGCTCAATCGCCCACCATAATAGCAACTAGTAACCTTGAGAGACTCAATCGAACTTGAACCCGTGACCTAAGGCCTCCCTATCCACAACATGTCTCAGGTGGATGGTTCAATCAATTAAGCTAACCCTTGGGGATAACATACTTCAAATACTTGTGAATATACTTATTTAAATTAACTTAGTTTAATAGTCATGTTTACAAGTGACCATATTTTATCAATGTGATTCAAGGAGATTTGCAATTATCAAAGTTATTCAAAGACACCACAACATAATAATATCCAAAAAATTACATATGAGAATAGAAAGGATACCTAAAACCAGAATCGAAAGAAAGAGTGAAGTACACACACTAATAGAGATCCATATTTAATTCAAATCTAGTAACCACTAAGAAGATTTTTAAAACTTAGGTGCAAACCTCTCATCACTTAAAAAAATGGGGTTAAGATAGATCTATGCTAGTTTCTATTTTTATTTTGTGGTGACTCTTTCTTTATTTTTATTTTTTTTTGGAATTAGGCATGATATGTAAAATATTTTCCATTTTATTATCCACGTGTATACATGCAGACACAGATATCTCCCCGCCCTAGGCTGTAAGAGCACCATGTTTATCTCAATGCAATCAATGCTTGGTTCTAGAGAGAGATGTAGAAATACGAGGAGAGAAGAGATAGAAAGATATACGACTGAGCTTGGCCAAAAGAGTGTGAGGAAATATATGAAGATAAATCTCTCTTAACATTCGAGGTCAAGAAGAATTAAGTAATACATCATAGTGGATTTGTTTCATGAGAAACCTCACTATGAATTGTAGACAAGATTTGACATCGATTGAGCTCATTTGAAAGACAATGGGATAAATGTATCATTTCCAGTCTATTTTGATCATGGGGTAGTAAATAAAGAGACTCCATATGGGGTTAGATCCAGGGTTATGTAACAACTTATTTTGATATTGGGTAAATTCTCTAATAAAAAATGCAACATAAATCTTGTTTTCATATGAATTCACCATGATCTCAAGGTGTGAGGATCTCTAAATAGGAAATAATATCTCCCACATAACTCATATATATCAAACACGAGAAAATGAAGTGTTATTTATGATCAATCTCCCTATTGCATAGCTTACATATACATTGGTCACAAGGTATGTGACAGTCAATTTCCATTTGGTGAGAATAGATCTTGAATCGCTCAAGATGAGAGAAAACGATATGAGAAATTCAAGCCCTATGATATCTTAGAATGATGATAGTATCATTCTCATTTTGGAGAAGTGTTATAGCAAGATTTGCCTCACAATTGCTATCTTTCATAGAGGGCCCTTTTCCATTTCCCTATGCAGACTTGTCATCCCTTTTTGATGAATCCAGAGCCAAAAATACAAATTTTTCCACATATACGTGCCCTATTTACTATACAACATGCGTATACGCAGGCTGCTTTACTACAACCCGTGTACATCGAGATTTGTGCTAGAAAATACAAAAATGGAGTCGGGTTTCCATGTCACAATAGGAGATCTATGATCCTTGGCCTTCCACATACTGGAAATGTTCCAACTCGGCCCTTCAGTTGCATTTTGAAGACTATAAAAGCACAATTCCGAGCTATGGAAAAGAAGAGAAAGCATTCAACTTTGAGAGCAAAGTTACTCTGGAGAAATTACTTCATATTGAGTCTGCATCCCTTTGTCTCTCAAGTCTGAACACAGTGTTCAGCCCTCAAGCTCTTTCCCTATTGTTGAGAACCTCATTGTCTCTCTCTTATGAGCTTGCCTTTGGTGGAGGATTGAAGTGGTGGAGGCCCAATTGGAAGGAACTTGGTTCCTTGGTTTCGAACCATGCTAACACGGAAGTCTGTAATGTTGTCACTTATGCTGATCAATTATTAATAGAAATACTCCTTTCCCGTCCTATTGGTATCGTGCAAATATATGATTATTATCCATGGGCATGTTTGTAATGTTTATTAATGGATTATGTTATCTAATGTGCTAACCCCTTTATACTATCACTATGTACTTGCTCTGCGTGTTTGTTGAGAACTTTTTGCAGGTATAAAGCTTTGGGTCGAAGTGCTCAACGGTGGAACATCATCAAACGTTGGATCGAGGTAGGCCTCTTTCTTATCTTGCACATTAGTTTATATAACATACAATGGAATTGAGTTGATTTCTGCAGTCATACCTGTCTGTTGTGGTTTACCCTTGGCCATAGAGAGTTTTTTCCTTGTAACAAGAAGTACAACGATAATGATGAATTTATGAAAAAAAAAATGTCCCCGTGAAAGATGAGTATACCTCAATATGCTTTGTGAACCACTTTTAGACACCCTAGGATCAAATATAAGATATTGGATGGTGGAATAATGTTAATATCTAGGGTAAAAGAGTGTAGGGGAGTCATAACCTTTGCATACCAAGAATGCCAATAGTTGTGCTTGGCACCGAAGACCAAAATGCAAGAAAATTATACCTCTACTTTCCAAGACCAAAATCACTAAGCAACGAAGTTGGTGTAGGAAGGTGATAATGTGAAATGTTTCCTTTTTCATAAGAGGGTACACCCTAAACTCTACAAAATTAATAACATGAGGCACTAATCTCTTAGATGTAATGATTTTAGAGAGCATGGAATTTATGTGTCTCTCACCAAAAGGCCATTCTATTTGTAGAAGTCCAATATCCCAACTTTCACGTCCATATAGTAGAGTTAGTGATACAAGTTCTAAAAAAGTTTGATCCTAGGTGAGATATCTTGAAACTAAAGAGAAAACATTGTCTCTTTGAAAGGACAAGAGTAGCATAACCCTTATTGATTAAGCTTTGAGAAGTAAGGGCCATATTGAATATGGGTTCAGTGAACAACACACACCCACATATAAGATGTGGCAACATCCATTATCTTCCCTTTGCAACAAACATGAATGTTAGAAAGATTTGTTTTGGAAACATTAAAGCAATAACAATAGTTTTTTTGAGGTTACCTCTAATGCATGGGAACCACACAAGTCACTAATAATATCTAGCTAATTTTGGAGACATAAATGGTATATTGAGACATAAGAATGATATCATCCACAAAAGACATGGTGACAATAGTGGCATTGAAAATATACAACTTTCGTTCAGCTTCAACTTATTAATAAGCAATTTCTCCAACTTGTTTATATATAAGCCAAAAGAGTGGGATGCACAGGGGAACCTTGTTTAATAGCAATGGTGTTATGAATGTAAGCTATAAAATTGTGTCAAATATTACTTTTCCCATAACTATTTTGTATATGGTATCAACGAGAGAAATAATTGTATTTTAAAATATAAAGTTCTTTAGCCTTTGAAGAAAAACATGTATATGGGAGATATTGAATTATTTAAAAAAACCAACAAACCAAAGATATACTTTACTCTTGCTCATTTTTGTTTCCTCTATAATTCCCCCTTGGGATTTAGGATATGATATGTAGTTCAATGATTATGTTTAAAACTAACTCGGCCCTTTACCAAAAAAATGTCAGTATATACAAATTTTACCATTGTTGTTGGGAAAACCACCCTACGGACTAGCAAAATAGAGTTCAGACTTTGCATGCAGATTTGACCGAATAGAAACTACCTTCTACCTACATCCCTAGATTTAAATCCCCTTTTCTCAGTAAATGCATGGAAAGGATCACCTACCTTATTACCGGCGTTCGATGTCGATCCTCCGTTGTGCTTGATTACTTGTTTGCGATGCTCCTTCCAAAGATGACCTGCGCTCAAGACAAACAACAACTATGCATGCATGCTACTTCTATACTCACGGGTTAGAAATCAAACATAAACTAATCAAATCACAGACAGTTCATTTATTGGGATGGGAAAAGCATCCTCTTTATTACTTAAAGTGAGTCAACTTACAAAAGTTGAGATTGGCCACCGCTCCTTGAACCTGATCCTAGGATCCTCTTCTTCTGTCCTTCAACTGCTTTGCTTTAAATCTCCTTTGGCATGAGGAAAGGCTAAATGGTTGGGACAATGGAATACGTAAATGGGCAGAGTTTCTTTGCTATATTTTTTCCTCTTCCAAATGGTACCCCTACCCCTTATTTTATAGGCTAGAAGGAGCTAGGGTTTTGGACGAACCCTCGGCCATGCATGGCTGGGAGTTTCAGTTAACTCACCCATAGCTTTTTGTTCTGTCGACAACTTTCTTTTTTTCGTGCTTTTGTAGGTACACGCGGGCTGTTGTGAGTCAACCAGCGTGTATACGCGTGCAGTAATGGGTTAGGGCACGTGGGCCTTTACACAAGAGGATTTTCAAAGAGTTGTTCAACAGAGTTTTGGCAAAGAAGGGATATGAGTCGGCCTGATGCCGGGTAAGCATGTGTGGTGCAATTTAGGGTTATAACAGATGCCCCCTAATGTGTGAGGTCAAAAGAGCATCTGATGGCCGAAATACATTACCAATCTTTACTGATGTGCCGAACGAGTGAGCCCAAGGATCAGGAACCAGGAGGTGTCGTCTGCAAAATAACAAATGTCTCACCGAGGCGGGCATACCCATGCTCAGGATAAAATAAAACCATGGCTACCAATCAAATACATTGTAGATCCATGTTAAATAAATATAAAGAGTAGCCACGAACAATACACAACGGAGCTACATCTCGAAATCAGAAAGATATACATGTAGAGTATCCATCTTCCAGAAGCTGGTTCGGCCTAACGGCTAGAGATGAGATCTTCAGAGCTCGAGCAACAATTTCAAAATCTTCAAAACTCGGGTAGGAGTGTAATATGAGTGTACGACTGCACTACCTAGAGGTCTTTGACGGTTCTTCGGTCATGGACGTGATAATCTTGATGATCAGACTGAAGGCTTTAATGATTTCGAACAAGGACTTGATTGGATGTTCGAGATGGCTGGGTATGCGGACAAGAGACCTTTTGCAGAGGGGTCGACTCAGGCTTAGTGAAAAACTTCCCTTGGACAATAGCACGACACGTGATAAGACTCAGGTAGCATATATGTTAATCATAAGTCTACGAAGCAGGAGGCAACGCAAACTCTCCATATGTTTGGAAGAATAACGAAAAGGTGGAGGACACAACTCTATTTAGCGAGAAAAGCTTCCTAAGGTCGTACTACATCCCATAGTCTGATGATCAATCAGACATATGTGCTTTATCCAAGGGCGACTCATTATGCTGCTAATAAAGAAAATACTTTTCCCATCCTCTTTTTGGGGTATATTTGATTTTTTTGTTCTTTTCGATAATTTTGGAAAAAGAATAAAGGAATATTATGTTACAATGGAGGAATGAGTATTGCAAACATACAAGCTCAAGACATAAGGACAAGACTGATGTTCTGGTAAAATGATACTCGGGAAAAATCCTCCGACGGCCAAAGGTGTTAAGACGCAGACGCAAACTGTCACAAGGTTGGTGGATAGGTATGCAAATGCGGTTGATAAAACACACAATGGTAACGTCCTTCGATGTAAGTTTAACGAGCCCAAAGAAGGTAAGCTCGGTGGTTTTTCATATTTAGAGAGTTTGAAAAAACATAAAAGGAGACTCCATTGGGGTACCTTTTTCGAAGATAGTCTAGTCAGTTCGAAAAAGGGATAAACTAGCACCGATTAGACGTCGATTCAAAACCATTTTATCAAGTGTGACAAGGACAAGATCACTTGGCTATTTTTTCATTTTTAAGGAGTCTGAAAAAAGATTAACTATGGACTCCGTCAAAAATATTCTTCTGGACCAATTTAACGAGTGTGAAAGAATAAGGTCACTCGACGATCTTTGCAATTTTAGGGAGTTTGAAAAGAGCTTAACTATGGACTCCGTGGGGGTTTCTTTTTCATAAGTTTAGTCCCTCAGGCCCGAAAAAGGGATAAAATTATACCTGAGAGTACTCTTCTAAAGAACGGAAATTTGATAGAGTATACCTTTGTTCGTACAGTTGACTGTCCGAACCGAAAAAGGGTAAACTACCACCGGACAGACGTGACTTCAAATTTTAGTTTAACGAGCATGAAAGGCCACAAGATCGCTCGACAATCTTTTCATTTTTAGAGGGTCTGAAAAGGGCTTAAAAGGAGACCCGTTTATTTTCTGGGAGTCCTGAGGGTGAGACAAAGAGCGAAGAAGAATCATGCAAATAAGGCTTAAACTCATATTCAGGAAAGACTATAAGAATTCTCGAGCCTACAGTGTTTTAGAGACGGCATGGACACCATAATGCAACCAGGACCTACCTAGGGCATCCATGTTCTGGTAAGCTCTACCGCTAAGTTCTAAAGTAGATATGATGGTTCCGTGTCACAACCTGATGGGATCGATCCTATAGAAGAGGAAAAAGACAACAAGACACAAAAGTTGGGGTAATAACCTAACCTATATGCTCAAGTTGACTCTTGGAAATTTTTTATGGACCATCAAAATTTGTCTCAAAACTCAAAAAAGTGTCCCAATACCCGATCAAATCCCTCCCATATAACTTTGGAATCACTCTAAATGGTTTTTGGTATAAAGAAACAAATAAGGGAGGCCAAAAAAGTGACAAAAAGAGGCCAAAAAGTCTATAAATAGAAGCTGGCAGCTCATTATCACCATTGCTGATTTGGAAATTGACTCTGGAGCCAAAAGACCCCCTTTGCTAAAAACGGTGATTCCGGGAGCTACAGTGGACGAAATGAACTTTCGCTTGGACCAAGTAAGTACAAACTCCCTTATCTATCTATTCAATTCTTCAATTTTGTTTTTAAGTTCGTTTTTTGGGTGGGCGTCGACCTTAAAAAAGTCGGCCCTAGGTACATGTGGGCAGAGTAAAGGCTGCCCGCGTGTACACGCGACTGTCGCCTCGACAACTCGCGTGGACCCCCCCTTTGTAGAAAAAAAGAATTAAAAGGCAAGTGCTGACCCTCCTGAACCTTGTTGTGTTGGCAAGATGCATGTCCAGTGGAGGGAAAGAGAGTATGAAGCTGTCGGTGAGTTGGTTGCGGGAGATCCGAATGTGGTGGCCGTGTTGATGCAATGCGGTTTACTGAAGTTCTTTCTGTGTCCGTTTATGCGTGCACAACCAAGGCTACTGAATGCCTTGATCGACTACTGGAACCCTGATGCAGAGGCCTTTATGCTAGAGGGGCAATCAATGGTGCCCACCACTGAGGATATCTATTTTTTGACTGGCCTCTCAAGGAGAGGGGAACCAGTCAACTTTAGGATGTTTCCTGCGGGATCGAGTAAGATATCGAAACTGATAGCTGAGCACTGTGAGGCTGGGACTGATCATGTGGGCTCCCAGGTACCTATCAGTAAGATCATTAACCTATCGCTGCAGGCGATATTATTACTGATTGGGTGGATTACCGGTTCTGCAGCCTTACATCAGGCTTCTCGCGCACAGATGAACTGTGCGATCCAGTGCTTAAATGCACAGATTTTTGAGAGTACTACATTACTGGAGTGTATGAAGAGGCAATTGACAGATTACCGACAGCGGACACAAAGGAATTTCGGGTTCGAGACGATCTTGTGTTCATTTTTCTTCGAGAGAGTTCCGAGCTTTAGCCCTCGGGAAGTAGTACGAGGACATCAGGCTTCATTTCCTGCAGTGTGTAGATGGGCAGTATTACTGCCGCGACAAGGTGGTGGAAGGACCAATGAGTCCTTCGATGATGCATTCTTTGCGTGGCTGTCATGACAGATCCTTGTGATCGAGGACTACCCATATGCAGGGATAGATTTTTCTAGAGATCCTGAGATACCCGTGCCTCCTGGTGAGGAGCGAGGGAAGATGGTTAAGTCTCCACCTTTGTAGTTTTTTGTTTGCATATGTAATTTTTATGTCATTTTTGTAATATATATCATTTTTTTTTTAATGTCAGTGTATTTGACGGGTAAATGTGTGTTGTATGCAGATGTGGGACCCGTGCGACCTGCCAATTATGCACGGAACATGCGTCGTCCTCGGCCAGAAGCCACAGCTGCCACCGTCGGAGGAGCAACAGTAGCAGGGAACCTCCCAACCGGGGAGGCTGAGAGAGTCCTTAGACGAGTTGAGCGGAACTTCACTGCACTCACTCGCACATTCCCGATGGCAGAGATAGAGGACCTGCCACGATCCATGCAGCCTCATGTCATGGGGGCACCTCAGACGTGGGTCCGATTATTTAGGCGTTTAGCCCATGCTGTGGACTATTATAACAGGGCCCATAGGCCCTGAACCTATTTAGACTTTTGACGTGCCACGAGCACTTACTTGTATATATTTTTTGAGGGCATAAGCCCTGTGACTAGTTTATTAGTCCCATTTTTGAGGCGCTTGCGTCCATCTATGTACTCTGGTTGTTTTATGATGTTATATATGGTTTTTTTTATTATCTTTTATGTCTTAAGAATCACGTGTGAAAAAATGTATTTACGTGCTTATGTCAACGTTCTTTCATATGTGTGCAAGATGCCAATCTAAAATTTGATTAGCTAGAGTCTCTGTAATTTGCTTTAATCTCCTGGGAACATGAAAATATGTAATATAATCAAAGTTTCGTTCTAAGAGACGTACCCTAAGCAATCGTCGGTGTAAAGTTGGAACATGAACCCGGTATACTCTGTTTAGCTGCGACACAACCAGTTGAGCGTCGAGATAGACCCGAATATGAGAGATACCAAATGACAAGGCATCACAAGGCAACTCAATAACTGCACTATACTCGACGACATTATTTGTGGTGTCACCTAAGCATATACCTTCAGAAGATAACAACCGACCTTGAGGTGTAAAGATTACCCAAGTTGCGGAGGCAAGCCTCCGCGTGTGCCGACTGGCACCGTCTGCATACCCAACAAACACCTTGGAATCACTTGACATCTGCCATATTGACGAAAGATAACATCAATGACACGTCCATAACACTTAAAATAAACTTAAAAAGTAATAGTACAAAGACTATACATATGTTACAGAAAATTACCCACAGTGACCTGCCTTTGAGTAATACTTCTTGAGGTAGAGCCCATTTCTAGGCTCTGCCAAAGCATTCCCTTCAAAATCAACCAAACGATAAGCGCCCTTTTTTAATACCTCTTTTCTGATGAAGGGTCCGAACCACATGGGTTTAAACTTTCCTGTCCCCAGGGGGTCCTTATCTTGGTCATAGACCAGGACAAGGTCGTCCTCATAGAAAATTTGAGGACGAACGAACCTATCATACTGACACTTGACCTTATGTTTGTGAGCCTCGTTGGCCAAGGCCGCATCGCGACGCTTCTCAAGGTGTACTAACCGTTCTTCAAGCGGAGAAGTGTCTGGCAATAATTGTAATGCCAATTTTAGAGATGGGATCTGACATTCGATGGGCAAGACTACCTCTAGCTCTTAAACGAGTTGAAAAAGCGAGAAACCGGTTGCAGTCTTAACAGATGTTCGGTAAGCCCATAATGTCGAGTATAACATCAAATGCCAATCTAACTTGGTTGAGTTGATAGTTCGCTGTAGAATAGTCTTAAGAGTTTTGTTTACAACTTCCACCTGCCCATTGGCTTGGGGGTAGTAAGGTGATGAATGCTCCCGCCGTAACCCAAGCTTTGATGTTAATTCGGTCATCATTTGGTTCTAAAAGTGACGACAATGGTCAGTGACAATCTCTCTCGGGACGTCGAACCTTGCTATGATCTGGTTGAATAAGAAGAGAGATGCAGTCTCTCCATCATCTTTAAACGTTGGTATAGCTTCGACCCACTTAGTGAAGTAGTCGACGGCTATGATGATATAGCGGTGCCCCCTTGCTGATGGGGGGTTGCATGTAGTGTAATCAATCCCCCACTTAGTGAAGGGACCAACTGTGATGATAGGAAACATAGCAGCGGGATGGGCCCTCATCTTCCGAGAGAAGATTTGGCATGGATGGCACTTCTTGACTGATTCGATACAATCTTTGATAAGTGTCGGCCAGAAGTAACCTGCTCGTAGAAACTTTTGTGCTGTTGCCAACCCAAATAAATGACCGCCACAAGCTCCAGTATGGAAATCATTGAGCATGATGATGGCCTCCTCATGAGTGAGACATCGACGTAAGATGCAGTGTACACCTCTCCGATACAATGTATCATCGAGTATGAGATAATTCTTAGCCTTATGGCGTATCCGCCGACGCTCATCACGAGAAGCAGAGGTGGGGCATTTCAAATTCTGGAGATAGATAAGTATATTTCCGTACCAGAGGTTTGACGATGTAATAAAAAACATATCTCTCCGGATAGGCGATTCGTCAGGCACAACGTCACCTGACTCAACCGAAAGTTCCGAAATAAGCTCTGCGAAGACCAATGACTTCTTGGATTTTGCTGAAACGAAGTCTAAGTCAAATTCTTGGAGGATGACTATCCATCTACTAATTTTTCCGCCTATAACTCGTCGTGTCAACATGTACTGGAATGGATTCACGACAACAATGATGGTGGTCTTGCGAAACAAAACATAGTGCGGAACCATTGAACAGCATGAACTGCTACCAACACAAATTTTTCGATATGAGAATAATTGAGTTCCAGTCCTATGAGGCCTCGGCTCAGGTAATAGATCACGTATTCTGAGAACGAATCATCTTCTTGAACTAAAACCATGCCAATGGTTGACTCTGCGACAACCAGATATAATAAGAAATATTTGTTATAGTTAGGTGGCCGTAGCAGAGGTGCGGTTGTGAGGGAGTGTTTTAATGCATCGAAAGAGCGTTGAGCGGCTTCATCCCAGAAAAAAGGAACATCTTTCTTTAGTAAACGCATAAATCCCTTGGTGATTTCGGCATAGTTGGCGATGGAGCGTCGTAAGAAGTTCGACTTGCCTTATAGACTCTGAAGTTGTAGGATTGTGTGTGGGGGGGGAACCTGGATTATTGCCTCCACCTTAAGAGGATCAACCATGATCCCTGTTGTTGATACGATGAAACCTAACAAACGTCCCGATGTTACGCAAAAGCTGCACTTGTTTGGATTCAAGCGAATCCTAAAGTAGCGACAACGTTCGAAGATTGATCTAAGGTGTATGGGATGATCCGTTCGCTTGCGAGAGCATGATGCTAAATCATCTAGATAGGCCTCGACTATATGCTTGAGGTCATGAAAAGCAAAAGACATGGCCCGCTGGAATATGGCTCCAACATTTTTAAGGCCAAAAGGCATCTTACGATATGAAAATGTACCCCACAGACAAATGAATGTCGTTTTATGTTGGTCTTCAGGTTTGATTTGGATTTGATTATATCCTGAAAAACCGTCCATGAAAGAAAAGGCTTCACAACCGACACATTCATCAATGATCTGGTCAATGAATGGTGTTGGAAAATTATCTTTGGGACATGCCTTGTTTAAATCACGGAAATCGGTACATACACGAATCGTGCCTTGTTTTTTATTGACCGCACAGGATTTGACACCCATTGAGTCAGATGGATAGGATAAATAAAACCTGCCTTTAGCAATTTCTCAACCTTAATCTTGATGGCTGCTGCTTTCTTGGGATTGACTGGATGAAGTTTTTATCGAATAGGCTTGGCATCAGGATACATTGTGATTTCATGTTCAACTATTTTCGGATCGATACCTCGCAATTCCTCATAAGACCAGGCAAAAACGTCGCGGAATTATTTGAAAAGATTTGTGTCAATTTGAATATATTTGGGGGAGCAATCCACTCTGACAAAGGCATTCTCCATGACGTCAGGGTTTCGGGAGATGTTGATGGGTATAGTTTCAGCGATAGTCGCCATATTTCCCTCAACATAAATTTCCTGCGTAGCTAAGAGATTAATAGGACACGACTGATCTCCCGTTATGGTAATGGTGAATTCTCCTGCTTCGATTTGGCTTAACTCTGGGAGAAAATATGATCTGTGGTGAAGATCTTCCCAAGGTTTGTCTGGACTAGTCATTGCTTCGATTACTGGTTCATCAGAACGTAAGACTAAGTCTAATGAATCGACGTTAGCGAGAGAACCCTAAGCCCAAATAAGCTCTAGAAATGGATCTAACTCTTGTGCAGGAGTCAGATCAAGGTTAGCTGAAGCTTGTTGGACTAAAGAGTACGCTACCTCAGCGGCAGACAAGGGCATGGACATGCCTGGGTGCCCTGTCTCATCCATCATGGATGATGGGGAAGGAAGAATCCAAGGATCCTCAAAGTAAGTTGTGCGAAACGACGAAACTTGAAAAATATCAACCTTATGGTGATTAGATATAAATTTGATATCGTCGTGGGGGGGTGGGTAATCGAAGGTACCCATCAAGGATGGGCACAAACCAACTCCTACGTTAACGACACCTGGTTGAGGATTATCAATCATCGGGACCGTGGATGCCCCCAAAGCTGGGTCAGGTCTGGAGAAAGACAATTGATCGATGGTCACTATCCGACCCTCGTGTGGAAACAACAAGACTTGGAAAAATGTAGCAACCACAACTTGCATAGCATAAGTCCAACTCCATCCTAACAAGAGGTTATAGTCGAGGGGAGCATCGACTACCTCTACTTTGACACACACGATTTTACCTCCTAACTGCACAGGGAAAGAAGGAACGTTGCCATGTGGTCGGAATGAACGACCGTCGAAAGGAGTGAGGAGAGTAGGTGATGGAAACAAAACGGGCTGGCCAATGGCCTTCTAGCATGCTAATGACATAATGCATGTCGAGGCGCCCTTGTCAACCACCGTGCGGAAGATATTCCGAGTAAAAGTTTTCGTGGGATGAGCCACTACTATCTGAAACGCTATGTGGTAAGGCGGACGAGGTTTTAAGTCGGTTGTATCTAACATGATGGTGCCCGGATTACAAGTCTCAGTAGAGCCCAAAGCGGTTAACAAGGGTTTCCTTTGAGCAGGGAAGCTTTGGAGGACCTCCAAAGTAGACATCGCACAAGGGGTTTGTGATAAATCCTCCACCATAGAGTAATTCTGGGTGGCCCTTGCGTTTGGGTTGTGAGAAGGTTTTTTAAATGCACCCTTTGGAATGCGTGTCATTGTTTCTCCCAACGTCTTCTCAATCTGTAGAGGAAGAGATGTGAGATCAACTTCTTTATCCTTCTTAGAAGCGCTTGGTTTACTATAGTCATGTGCTCTAGTTTATATGAAAGCATCACCCCTAACCATATATACGTTCGCGGATGAGGGATTGTTTGGAGGTGGGCAGGTTTCTTGGTTGCCCCCTTCTGTGCTTGTAGAGGCTTGAGTTAGATTTTTCCCATGTTGAAAGGGATTAGTCAACACTGCTTGCTGTTGCTGTGTGACAAACTTTTGGGCCTCTACAAGTCAAGGACAAAGATGGGTTGGGTGGTCTTCCGCACACAAGTTGCAAGGATACTTCACCTTCCGTTTTTCCATGTTGTCCCCGCCAGCATTATCAGTGGGTTTTTTATCCCCCTTACCCTTCTTTCGTTGTTTTTTCTTCCCTTCAGGCTGTTGGGTGGCCTTTGGGTTAGTCGACTGCACAGTGTGTACTTCCAACGTTTGGGTAGGGGAAGCAGCCAAAGCAGTAGTTTGGCTGGCCGCTGTGTGTTGTATGGATAACTGTTGCAACTGTTTTGTCAATTGCTCAGCGGGCTTGGTTTGTGCTGAACCAACAATACCATCGACATGTGGTCCAACTCTCTGTCTAGTTTTATCCAGTATCGAACGTGGCGCATCTGGCAACATTAATAAACCAGACTGAGAATATATGAGCTCAAACTGTTGAGCCCTCATGATGGCATCTTCTTTGGAGAAAACTCCAGATGTCGCGACCTCTTTGGATAACTGTGGGACCAAAGACTTAAGGAACCACTCAAGCAGGAATGTTGGTGGGACTAGTACCTTAATTAAACTCTTCCGGCATCTCCACTCTCTGATATGATCAGAGATATGGTCCGCTGTTGTCTGTTCGAAATTGGGGAGCAACTCTGTGCCAACGTCGTTTCTCACAGGTAACTGGAAATGGTTAGGGAAGGCCATCGCCAGTTCTCCAAAAGAAGAGTATCTTGAGCGATCAAGCTCGATGCACCATTTCGCGACACTCCCAATAAGAGTACATTGAAACAATCACAACTGTACGGAGTCATCTTTCAATGAGTTAGATGAGCACCAAAGATGAAAGGTAGTCACATGATCACCTGGATCTTCATTAGGCTTGGCCTCGAACTTTGGAATGATCGAAGGCAACTTCGTCGGCATAGGAGGCCAACATGGATCGTGACAAATAAGATCATTTAACAACCTTGTGAAATCTGGCAAGTGTAAAGTTGCCAGGAATGGTAGTTTGGGTTGCTGCTGATAACCTGGGAAAAATGGTCCTGGAGTTTAACTGGCACCAGGTTGCTAGGAAAAGTTTGGCTGCTGGCCCATATTCTGGTAGAAGCCATGGCCCTGACCAGCGTAAGGATTTTGCATCTGTGGAGACATCATCGACTGATTTCCCATAAAGGACATAGAGTGTTGGGCATGCATTGTATTCGAAGGACTTTGGGAAGGATTACCCCATGCCGGTCCTGCGGGGAGAGGCATAGTAGTCTGTCCGGGGTTCCATTGACTGTTGAAAGAATTACCCTAGAATGACATTCCGGAGGAGGGAACAGATCCTTGTCCTGAATTCCAATGTCCTGCTATGTGTGTCCCCTGTGCAGAAATAGTACCCTGCGCAGGAGTAGATTGTCTAAAAATGGGGTTGCCCCTAGTCGGGAAAGCGACTGACGAGAAAGTGTTGTTACCAAACATTCTGTTCCAAGAAAATGGTGTCGAACGTACCGGCATACTGTGCGAAGGTGGTCCCTGACTCCCCGCTCCAAATAAACTATTGTGTGTAAGTTGCCCAGCAGATTGTTGATGCAGACCACCAATCGAAGGAGACAAAGGAGGGATATGACCTCCTGCGTAAGGAAAAGCATTAAAAGGGACAAGAGTGCCCCCAAGGCAACCTTGCAGAGGAGCGCTAGAGCTCCTTGCCCCCAGACCCAAAGTCTGCAAAGTGGAGTAGGTTAGTACAGGACTTGTACCCGAACTAGGCATACCGTATGAGAACGGAGGGTCTATCACACTAGGTGTGAAGGGGGTTATGGCCATCGCCATAGACGGGTTCGGTCCACTACGCGACATAGTTGCGGCCGAGACCATGGTGGCTCGGATTGAAAATGGTAGGTTAGGAGATGACTCTCCTGTGGTGACAATTATGGTGGGAATTGAAGAATTCCCAGAAGAAGTAACAACATTTGTTTCCATTGCTGTGTGAGGCACTGTCTAGCGTTCGTGAAATTGGATTGGTACAATAAACGGTGCCAAGATATTAGTGGTTGGGGTTTCAACCGAGCCAAGAGCGGTTTCTTCAAGGCCCAAAATGGTTGATTCCTCCGGGGGTTGTTCGGGCACAAAGGTTTGTAACCTGGTCGCTTCAAAAGACCCTTGTTGGTCTAGCTTCCGCCTTAATGGTGGCGGGGGTGGCTCCAGTGTAACCGGCGACAGGCCAAGAAGCCTTCGTGATCAACGGAGCTCAGGATCCTCCAATGTCTGAGAAGATCCAAGACATGCTAAGGTAGTCTAAATGTTCAAAAGTAACACACACTAAAAATAAGCCCCTAAGAGATAAGACAAGCAATCACTAAACTATTTGGAAGAATAGTTACAACAACCAACATTGGAGAAACTTACCGGTGCAAGTGCAACTAGAACACGGAATCACCCTCTGGGTATACTCTGCAAAGCGTGGCCCGATGTCTGTCCTAAGTACCATGGTATACCCCTGTAGTCACCTGTGTATGTCCCTAAAAAGATTGGCAACTAGGTTGCCAACACGCGAATAGTCACCAGGCGGGTATAGTCGAAAGTCGGGTAGACCACAATGAGCAGGGTATCGAGCCCGAAACCTGTCAAGGGTATCGAGAGAAAATGGTCTGGAAGACAACTGAGGACCTCGAACGAATTCGAGACCCATGAAGCCCTGTGGCAAATGCAAACGACGGAATCCCAAAACAAGCCCTCTATATGTGTTCTCCACTACGATTGGTCCGGCTTTGGAGGGGTTATCTCTGCTACCTTTTCGCACACGACCTTGTGTTTATCCCTTGTGTTAGAGGGGGGTCACAGATAACTTCCACGAAACTGGACTTAGACACTCCCTATCTTAGACTCCAATGTTTGGTTTTAAATGGCCTTGAAGAGTTTCCTCTCCAACCTAATCCAAGGCCCTAGTCCTGAACTAGTTTGTGAACCCTACAAACATAAAAGTCTAGTAGATTTTAAAATTAGCGTTGCTTTTATGGATTTGTCTTACATCAAGGGGTATGAAGGTGAAACTGATGATGTGTAAAAGACGAAAGCAAAAAATGAATAAAAAAGCTGGAAACAAAACTTCTACTGAATGCAAAATTTCAACAACTTTTCACAAAGAAAGATCTTTATTTTTTTCTAAGATTTTGGACAACAAACTCAAAGGAATTTCACTCAACTACAAGCTACTTATGATATAAGTGAACTGTAAAAACTTACGAAATAAAAGACTTTTCCCTAGCTAATGATGCAGAAACACACTTTTCAACCAAAGAAGAAAATGAAAAGAGATTTTATTTATTTATTTAAGTGCTAGTAAAGCAAGAAAGGGAAAATACCGACAAGCAAAAACCAAGAAAACAATTCTGGCTTAAAGCGCAGATCGCAAAGAGTCATATTAAAGAATCACACAATGGCAATTGTAAAAACAATGTCTCTCACGCTTGTCTAAAAACCATATATATATATATTTTATATTTTTCTGTCAACTATTAACTGAGAAAAAGCAGGCTAAGGGTAAGATGAATCCTAAGCTACTGACTGTTCAAACATAGATTCAAACACCTGAGAGGAATACTTCTTATCAAAGGAGGGGATGACTACCCTACCCTGAACAAAAAGTAGCCTGTACAAGCACACGACTGTCACTCAAACAACACGCGTGCAAACTCATGCTGAACATAGACAAAGGGCGTGTACACGCGGGCTGACCTTGTACAGGCCGCGTGTATATCTAAAATTTAAGGAAAAATATGAAAACAGACAGACCAGACCAGGAAGAGACCTATGGTATTGATAACTAGGATCCCTTGAAGGCTTGGATACTCTTTCTAACAGAAAAAAAATAATGCAAGGAAAAATAATAAGGCAAAAAACAATCTGAGATAGGACTGTTAGCAAACAAGACTCAAACAGAATTCCAGAAAACCCCCTGAGAATGTGCGATTCTGACAGGGAAGAGGAGAACTACCTCTAAGGTTCTCTGAACTCCTACACGCTACTGCTGTCTCTACAACAAGCGTTCACACGCGGGCTATAAGAGTATAGGGCGCGGGTACACACGTTCAGGCCTTATGCAGGCCGCGTGTACCTCTGTGTGTCCTGAAAAACACAGTCAAGCAAAAGTCAGGGAAAGATGGTATGGAAAACCAGACTCCCTGCTAGCTCAGACCTTACAGAAATGAAAGAAAAAGATAGGCAAAGAAACAAAAACTAGTCTTTAAACTACCCAAAAAATTAAATAAAAATTCCAGAAACCCTAAAGAGTATTCTCCCCAGTATGGTCGCCAATTCTGTTGTTGGGAAAACACCCTACGGACTAGCAAAATAGATTTCAGACTTTGCATGTAGATTTGACCGAATAGAAACTACCTTCTACCTACATCCCTAGATTTAAATCCCCTTTTCTTAGTAAATGCATGGAAAGGATCACCTACCTTATTACCGGTGTTCAATGTCGATCCTCCATTGTGCTTGATTACTTGTTCACGATGCTCCTTCCAAAGATGAATTGCGCTCAAGACAAACAACAACTATGCATGCATGCTACTTCTATACTCACAGGTTAGAAATTAGATATAAACTAATCAAATCACATAAAGTTCATGAATTGGGACGGGAAAAGAATTCTCTTTATTACTTAAAGTGAGTCAACTTACAAAAGTTGAGACCGACCACCGCTCCTTGAACCTAATGCTGGGCTCCTCTTCTTTTGTCCTTCAACTGCTTTGCTTTAAATCTCCTTTGGCATCAGGAAAGGCTAAAGTGTTGGGACAATGGAATACGTAAATGGGCAGAGTTTCTTTGCTATATTTTTTCCTCTTCCAAATGGTACCCCTACCCCTTCTTTAATAAGCTAGGAGGAGCTAGGATTTTGGACCAACCCTCGGCCATGCATGGCCGGGAGTTTCAGTTAACTCACCCATAGCTTTTTGTTCCGTCAGCAACTTTCCTTTTTTCATGCTTTTGTAGGTACACGCAGGCTGTTGTGAGTCAGCCAACGTGTACAGGCGTGCAGTAATGGGTTAGGGCGCGTGGGCCTTTACACAAGAGGATTTTCAAAGAGTTGTTCAACAGAGTTTTGGCAAAGAAGGTATATGAGTCAGCCTGATGCTAGGTAAGCATGTGTGGTGCAATTTAGGGTTATAACAACCATGTATTCATACAACATAGTAGTGAATAACTTGGTTAGAACATGTTCAACCATGCTAATTAGGATTAAGGTGGTCTACAATGTTGAAAATGGATGCATAATATTTTAATTATGTGAAGGGAGAAAACCATAATAGAGTATGTGATGAAAATATCATCAATGTGGATAGCTACCATGGTAGGGTTGTGCCTAAGGAACATGGATTTAAGGTGTTCATTTTCCAAGGCTTTACCATTTTAAGGATATCACTACAAACCATGTTCTTTGGAAAGAAGTGGCACACAAAACAAGGATGAATAGAAATAGGAATTTTCCAGGGGATTTCCTTAAAGGGCCGATGCATCTCAAATCAGAAACAAGGATCAAATATCAAGAAAGTTTTCTTAATTTGTTTTAACAAAAACTAGTAAATTTATATTATAAATGCCTACAAAAATGGAATAGGCCGATTTTGGAGGCGCTCTACTAGGGTTTTCGAATGTGCCCGAATTCCTAGGGTTTTTGTGATCCGTGATTTCTCTCTGTATTCGACCATGCCTTTCCATATAAGTGAGACTGGTCCTTTGTTAATGGATGAATCCAAGGGGACATGATCACCCTCTTACTGCAATGTGATGGCGGGTAACTCAGTTAGATGCCAAAGTCCACACCCGCCCTTTGATCCGTTGTTGCACCTAAAGAACCAAATCTACAATGAAGAAATCAACAAGGGAAAAGAAATGGAGGTGGAGGCTGATTTCTCTCATCCAAAAGTGGCTCAAGCATGGGAACATGACAAATGCATTCCTCAAGCTTCTGCAACCCACATGTATGTCATTAGCTCAATCTGAGTCGAAGCACAAACTCAATATATTAAAGACAATGCCCTCATTGGGAAATTTATGGGGTTATGGCCTTCAGAGCGAGATCTTACCAAATGGATTAACACTTGGTAGAAACCCAAAGGTCATTACGAGCTCCAATTGGGATTAAAAGGTTTTTTTAGTGCCATATTCCACAATTTGAAGATAAGGACAAAATCTTCAAAAATTGAAGTTAATTTTTTTAATTTAGCGGGACTATAACTATGCTTCTGGATGGAATGTTTAGCCTGGAAAATGAATACTTTACTTATGCCCCTGTATGGATTAGACTGTACTTGCTCCCACAGAAATTCTGGCTTGGAAAAATCCTCGAAGGGATTGGAAATACTCTGGACATCTATGTTAAATCAACCAAATATAATCAACAACGACGTTATACCTCCGATGCATGCATTTGTGTGTACATGAACATTTCTAATCCCTTGCCAAGATATATAAACTTATAATATCGAGACGTTGAGTGGGCTAAAACCATTGACTATGAACATATTCCCTTCTGATGTCGCAAATGTCATGAGCATGACCATCTTTTCCACAATTTCCCCCTCAATTCTCCTTCTGGTCCAGTCGTTGCCATTCCAAAAAAATCTAAGGACGAATTCACTCAAGTTCAAGGAAAGAGATGCCAATCCCAAAATAAATCTCCTCTTGGGCCTCCGTAAGCACCTTCTACAAGTAATTTCTTTGAGATCCTTAACCAGATCCTGGAAACCACCCCTTTAAATGGGGTTCAACCTAGTTCATCCAAAAGTAATACAAAAGACAAGGCTAAGGAAATTCCAGAGCCCATCCCGGAGAAAATAATCCCCACGCCATCCCAAGAACCCTTGGAAATGGATCATGTATTGGAGGAGGGAGGATAAGCGGAAATGGAATGGGTTGAAAAGGAGCTAGCCGAGGTTGACTTGGTAGAACTAGAGGAGGCTTATTGTAAGAAAGATCTGCAATCTATACCCCTAGAACAACTTTGAAAGGTTCATAAGGTCTTCTTAAACTCTACGGCGGGGGCGACTTCAAGATCCAGTGGTGGGCTTGGTATCCATTTGGATGTGAATAAGGAGCCACACAAATTAGAAAAAGAGAGAGGTAAAAGAGGTCGAAATTCCACACAAAAGCTCATTCAAGAGATTGGTAGTTACATGGTCAACTCGGGTCAGATTCATAAACTCATCAATGGATTCTTTCCCTCCACCAATCCTCATTCCTCATGAATATTGTCTTATGGAACATTAGGGGACTCAATGGAAGGACCAAACAATGGATCCTTTTTAACAACATTATTGTAGAAAATCCATATATACTACTCCTACAAGAAACAAAGTGTGTAGGAGAAACAACTGAGACTATCCTCTCTAAATGTTGGAAGCATAGCAACTGCATCTTCAATGACTATAGAGGGGCAATAGGGGGCACTTCCCTTTTATGGAACCCGACCATTGTCATTTTAGAGGACTTATACTCCACAAAATGGACCATTTCAACTTCTTAATGAGATATTGGCACATAGAAAGCATGGGTTATAACAAATGCCTATGGCCCGTAAGCTCTCTAGAGAAAGAGGCATTTTTAAACAATCTCACTCACCTAGGCAATCTAGTTGGAGACATGCGATGGATTCTGGGGGGGGGGGGATTTCAACATCATCACATCTTTGCAGGAAAATTTTGGTGGTATCTAGCGCCTAGATAATGATAGCGAGGCATTCAAGGAAAAATTGACTCTCTTCATTTAATCAACCTAGAATTCAAGGAGGGAATCTACACATGGTGAAAGAAAAGATCATGATCTTGCCAAAAAGCCTACAAGTTAGATATATTCCTCATATGCTAAATGGATTTCTCACGTAAGCTAGCATTTTACCGGCTTCTGGATTTAACCATTGGCCCATTCAACTCTGGATAGACACAGCTGGTTCACCTTACATCAAACCTTTTAAATTTGGAAATTTTTGGTTACCACACCTCGATTTTCAGGAGCATGCTCCCACTTGGTGGCAAAATGCAGTGGTTTTACGTGGTACCCTGATGTATAGATTTCAACAAAAATCAAAGAACTTCAAGCAACACTTAAAATATTGGCTTAAGAATTTTTTTGGAAACATCTTTCACGCACAGTGTGATCTGGAGTAGAGGATGAATGAGGTTCAACAACAACTTATCCCGCATGGAAATTCCGAACAATTTCAAGCTGAAGAGAAACTCTTGAAGAAATAATTGGATGAACGGTATGCATAGGAAGAAATACGTTGGCACTAGAAATCTCGAGTGAAATGGCTCAAGAAAGGGGAGAAAATCTCAAAATTTTTCCATCGCTCAATGAGAAATGGATGCCACATCAACGTAGTTACCCGGCTGGAGAACAATCAAGGGCAATCAATTTTGGATCATGATGGTATGAAATAGGAACTCATTAATTACTACATGGACCTACTTATAGAGCCTTTCCTAGATCGATCGACGACCATTTCCAAAATAACTCAGCACATCCCTTCCATTATCACTGAGGATCAAAATGATGCCCTCTTTAAGCCAATCACGATAGAAGAAGTACAACAAGCAATGAAGGAAATACCCGGTAGAGAAGTCTCCTGGATCAGATGGTCTCACCACAAATTTCTTCCACAACTGTTGGCCAATGGTCTGTGAATAAGTTTGGTAGTTAGTTTAAGACTCGTGTTGCTCACAAGAATTCCTCCCAAAACTCAATGCTACTTTTATTACCTTAATTCCTAAAGCAGAAAGAGTCTCTCATCCCAAACATTTCAGGCCCATTACACTCTGCAATGTCATTTACAAGATCATCGCAAAGGTAATGGATATTAGACTCAATCCCCTCATTCCTTTTACTATTTCAAATGACTAATCAAGATATGTTTATGGGAGATAGATTTTAGACAACGTAATCCTTACTCATGAGGTAATACACTCTCTGAAATCCCCTCGTAACCCAAGAATGCTGATTAAATTAGATTTTTCAAAATATTTTGATACACTCGGTTGGAAATATATGAAACATCTTCTTCTTGCTTTTGGTTTCCACTACGGTTGAGTCAGTTGGGTTATCAACGTTACCTCTTCATCCTTATTTTCCATCCTTGTCAATGGTGTCCCATACAAAAAATTTACCCCCTTGAGAGGAATTCGACAAGAAGACCCTCTCTCTCCTTTCTTATTTGTTATCATGGATGAAGGGCTCAACCACTACATCAAAGCCTCTATTGTTGACGAAACTCTCTAAGGTATCCCTCTATCTGGCATTCACCCCCTTGTTTCTCATAGTCCATTTGTGGATGATACCATGATGATGGGAACTCCAACTGCTCGAGAAGTCAATGCAATTCACCGCATCCTTGATGATTCCAATGTTGCCTCAAGAATCTCCATCAACTCTGA
>ML800405.1:272570-307992 GCA_009831015.1 Picea engelmannii
ATATATATATATATATATATATATATATATATATATATATATATATATATATATATATATATATATATATATATATATATATATATATATATTAACACTCCCGATGCCATCCAACTCCATCTTACTCGTATCCTCGGCTTAACCTGGAGCTCCCTTCCTTTCAAATATTTGGGCATTCCCCTCATTGATTATTCCCTGCGCAATAGCTCTTGGGAACCCCTCATTGATTCCCTAAAACATCGCCTTAGTTCTTGGACTTTCAGATCTCTAAATATTGTAGGTCGTCTTATCCTTCTGAAGTCTATCCTTCAAGCCATCCCCATTTATGTTTTCTCTGCCTTAGCTGCACCAAAATATATCCTCAAAACCATCCGGAATATCCAGAGAAAATTTATTTGGCAGGGTACAAAAGAAGGGCACAAATGGGCCCTTGTAAAGTGGGAGGACCTACGTAAACCAAAGCTTTCAAACGATCTAGGATTACGGGACCCTTGTCCTCTAAATGAGGTAATGGGTGCCAATATCTAGTGGAGGTGGCTTATGCATCCATCAGACCTTTGGGCACGTCTTTGGAGAAAAAATATTCCACAGGCATTGAGGAAGCACGACTAATAAGATTCAATGAACCTCATTCAAGCCCTCTAATTTGGAATGCAGCTTGGAATAACAAACCTCTAGTACAAGAACATGCCTTTTGGGAAGTTAGAGATGGACAAAATGCACTCTTCTGGACAAACTCTTGGAAACAACTTCAACCTCTTCAGCACAAAGATAACATGCAAAGAATACATCATCTCATGCAACATAGAGGAGGCTTAAAGGTCAAGAACTTATGGAAGGAGACCTACTCTCATCCACCATGGAGAGAGTGGAAAAATTTCCATTAGGACCTTGAGCTACCCTTAGATTATGACCTGGACCCTTGGAAGAAGGAAGCAACTAACAAAAAAATTCAAATTCGACAAGTATTAGACATTCTTCAATGGGGTCACTCCACTCAAAGGTTTTTTTCCATAAAAGAAGCTTATGCATTAAAAGCTCAATTTCATTTATTGCCCAAAGATGACTTATGGGGTAAAATATGTAAAGTTTATCTATGGACTAAGTAAGTTTGTTTCTTTAGCTCTTTGTTCAAAATTGTATTCTATCTTGGGACAATTTCCTCAAAATGGGCTTTATAGGGCCCTCCATTTGTCCTCTCTGTCTCAATCAAGAGGAAACAACAAAGCATCTCCTCAATCAATGCCCTTTCAGCTCACTCATATAGGATTGAGTGGCCCAATCAATGAGAATCTATGATCGCCATTTATTTAATGTCAGAGCCACCATTGAACGTTGGTGATTTTAGGCTTTCAAAAATACAATCCTCAATCGTATATGGCAATTTCTTCCAAGGTTTGTGGTATGACAACTTTGGAAAGAAAGAAATCGCAGGATCTTTAGGGAAATTTTTTCTTTTGAAGCTCAAATCTAGTCTAAAATTCATGAATGCATCAAAGAAACAATCTGAATCCATTCCTGGACCTCAGAAGACCTTGATTGTAACGTCCCCCAACCCAACCGAGGGACATAACGGTGCATAATATACATAAAAACAAAATTTCTACTAACTAAATTAATTATTTTACTATTAGCCAATTTCCTGTAGCTTTTAGCTACGAATTAAAACAAATTTAGCTACTGTATACAATCATAAAATAGAATCATGTACAACATGTTCATAATCAACATGAAATGCAGCTAACCAACTCATTACAACATCATATAAATCATTCGCATTTACATAGAGTTCATGCACAACAATCAAACACGTAATTTAACACAACAACAAGATAAAACACTTATCTTTTCACAATAGTTGTGCAACCAACTGCTTGGGATGAACGTTCCACCCAACCATAGACTAACTGTTCCAAATATCAACAACCCATCACCCCCAAGCCGAGGCTAGCAATCCACAAAAGAGGGTGGTCTTTCACAGTCCACTCACAACTCATAAACTCTCAACCCAATTGATATTCTCCTACAACTATCTCGATTTTCCATCATCTCTCTTCCTCTTGCCCTGTCCAACCCAAGGAATGTACCCCTTCAATAATCTCAATCCCTTGGGTGTCCCATTTGTTTATCAAGGTCTCTCTAGCATAGACAACTAGGAACCTCTCAACTGGGAACTCAAGGGAAATTGCTACTAGGAAATCTATCAACAAACCAACAACAAACACTTGTTGTTTTAGTGCAAATCACACAGAAGTTCACTCTTCAGGCCTGACAACCTCGCTCTTCAGTTTTCCAGCACCAATTTTCTCCAATTACGCTCCAACATGCTCTAGAATTCTCCCTCCATGGCTGCATTAGCTTCAAGCTCTATTTCTTTCTCTCTAATTTTTTCCAAACTAACTCCAAACTGTTTTTCCCAACCCATACAAATTTCATCCCTTTGGCTTGCCTCTCTTGACTCACACTCTTCCCCAAGTTGATTGTACTCAACCCCCATGTGCCCAATAAATTTTGGATGTGACCAGTCACACCCACCCTCTTACATGTATTCAATGATTGGCTATGGGAACACTCAATTAGAAATGGGAAGGTTCATATACAAATAACAAATTTAGGAAAATGGGTTAAATTAATATACATGGGTTTTCCCCCCTTGGGCCCCTCTTGGCCATTATCCTAGACACCCGCCCGCCCCCCCACCCCCACCTGTGGATTAATTCAACCCCCATCTCTTCTCCATGTCCCCATAGCAGCTGGCATCACATTTTATTATTAAAACAAAGAAATACAATTCACATATTACATCGCTTTGGCCATAGCCACACATTGTATCTACACACACATTAATTAAACTGGGGATTATAGTGGGGATGTTATATTCCCCCTCCCCTATAATTGTGCTCCGTCGTCGGTGCACTCTATGTCGAGATACGTGCATGCAAATTTACATCACAATACTTAGAAATAAAAATTTTGCAATTTAACAACTCAACATTAGCTCCAACCAAAATCTCATGTTTCTTTCAACTTGTCGACCCAAGGAATACACCATTCATTTACCAGAGTTAACCCAAGGGATATATCATTCGTTTATCAGAGCTAATCCAATGAATGAGCCATTATTTTATCAGTGTCCCCAACACAATTGGCTAGGACTCTAAGATGTGGTTCCAGAACTCTAGCTGCTCAAAATAGAGTCTTACATTATGTCTTCTTCAAAACTGTAAAAAATTTATGGTTATCCTGCCCACATGTTTTCTTCATTCTCCCATGTAGCATCTTTAGGACCGTAGAAGGTCCATTGAACCTTTATCATCCCCATGGATTTCTTCCTAAGCACTTTGACTTTCCGGTCCATGATGCATACTCGTTCCACTCGTAAACCCCCTTCGTGCTCCACCTAGATCACATTCCAATCAATTATGTGGTTAGGATCAGGAACACATTTCTTTAACAATGACACATGAAATACATTATGCACTCTCATGGATGCAGGAAAATATGACATGTATGCAACTTTCCCTATCTTTTCTAATATTTCAAAAGGCCCACAATATCTCGCTGCCAACTTCGGGCAACTTCCTAATCTTAGCGAGCTTCTCTTTGCCTTCACTTTCAAAAACACATGTTTTCCCTCTTTAAAATTTTGAAAACTTTGTTCCTGTCTACATAACTTTTCTTCCTATCCCGAGAAACTTTTGAATTCTGCTTTATCTTTGCCATTTAATCTTCCATTTCTTTTAACAAATCTGGCCCAATAACTGCTCTATCTGCAGGATTATCCCAACTTACTGGAGTGTTACATTTTCTACCATACAATGCTTCAAACAAACTCATTTTCAATGAGGCTTGATACCCATTATTGTAGGAAAATTCAACTGAATTAATATAATCTTCCCTCTTTGATGGATGATCCATCACATGCATTCTAAGCATGTCCTCAATTTTCTTGTTAGTCCTTTCTATTTGCCCATCTGACTTTGGATGATATGTTGTGATAATATTTAAATTTGTCCGAAAGCCTTTGAACAAACCCTTCCAAAAATTAGAAGTAAACTTTGGATCTCTATCTGAAAATATTGCTTTAGGTACCCCATGTAGCCTAACAACTTCTTTCATATAGATATCTGCAATATTTGTTGCCTTGTGTGTAGTCTTTACTTCAATAAAATGTGTTGCTTTAGTCAGTTTATCCACCACCACCATGATGTAATCATGCTACTTCACTGTTCTGGGAAACTTAGTAATAAAATCAACCGTGACAACTTCCCACTTCTATTCCAGAATGGGAAATGGATGTAGCAAACCTATTGGGTGTCTATGTTATGTCTTTACTTTTTGTCATTCTAGACATCTGGCTATGTAATTAGCCACTCCTTTCTTCATTCATGGCAAAAAATATTGGCTTCTTATTGGTGCAATTGTTTTCGTATATCCTGGGTGCCCCGCATATGACACACTATGCATCTTCTTCAGAATTGCATTTTTCAGTTCACTGGAATTCAACACATACACCTTACCATTGTACATGAGAATTCCATCTTCTTTCAGCTCATAATAATTAAATTTCTACTAAAAATTACCTTGTTGTATTGTCTCTTTTATTTTTAAATAATTCCGATCTGAATTTGTTGTTGCAACAATTTTGTGTTTCAGATCTATTTTGTACATGCCAATGGATGCAATATGCACTTCATGAGCTATCCTGCTAAGTGCATCGACCACTTGATTTTCCTTTCCCTTTATGTGATTAATTTTGAAGTCATATTCACTCAGAAATTCCAACCATCTAGTTTGCCTAGCATTTAGTGTTGGCTGTCCAAACAGATGCTTTAGATCATAGTGGTCTGTCCTTAGCTCAAATTTCTTATCCATAAGGTAATGCCTCCACATTTTTAATGCATGTACAATCACTGCTAACTCCAAGTCATGTATAACGTAATTCCTCTCATGCTCTTTTAATAATCTGGACTTATAGCATAACACATAGTCCTTTTGGCTGAGAACTCCACCGAGTCCTTCCTTGCATGCATCAATGCACACAAAAAAATCTTCATTTGGATATGCAATCTTCAATATTGGTGTACTTGTAAATATTCCCTTCAACTGTTGAAAAATATCTTCACACTTGTAAGTCCATTTGAACTTCACACCCTTCTTTTGCAAAGAAGTGATTGGAATTGCAATCTTTGAAAAACCTTTTATGAATCTTCGGTAATAACCGACAAGACCCATGAATGATCTGACATATGTCACATTCTTTGGTGCTGGCCATCCTCCAATGGCCTCTATCTTCTCAGGATCAACTTCTATCGCTATTGCCGATATTATATGCCCCAAGTATTGAATCTTCTTTTGGTAAGAGATGCACTTACTTAGCTTAGCATACAATCTATGCTCTCTTAAAACTTGCAACACCATTCTTAAATGTTGCTCATGTTCCTCTTTTGATTTAGAGTAGAGGAGGATATCATCTAGGAACACAATTACAAATTTGTCTAGGTACTCCCTGAACACTCCATTAATTAACATATAAAAACTACTGAGGCATTTGATAGTCCAAATGGCACTACCATGAATTCATAATGCCCATATCTAGTTCTGAATACTGTCTTGCTGATGTCTTCTTCTTTTATCCTTACTCAATGATAAATTGATCTTAAGTCAATCTTGGAAAATATCTTTGCACCCTTCAGCTGATCAAACAAATCATCAATTCTCGACAAAGGATACTTATCCTTTATGGTAACCTTATTAAGCTACCTAAAACCAATACACAGCCTTAATGTTCCATCATTCTTCTTCACGAAAAGAATCGGGGCTTCCCAAGGAAACACACTTGGGTGTATTTACCCCTTCTTCAAAAGTTCTTCAAGATGCATTTGCAACTACTTCAATTCCGGTGTACCCATTCTGTATGGTGTCTTGGACACTGGGGTAGCTCCTGGCACCAAATCAATAGAAAAATCAATGTCTCTCTTCGGTGTCAATCTTGGAATTTCTCTAAAAGCATCTTCAAAATCCTTCAAAAACGGATGGTCTTTAATGCTTGCCACTTTATCTTTGGCTGCCTCCTCCATATGGGCTGCAAAAATCTAACGTCCCTTCCTAAATATCTTCTTCAACTGCATAGCTAAAATATCTCTAACAACTATAGCTCTTGGAATGCCTTGAATCTTTCCTTGCTGCCCTTCCTCATTAAGGAATGTGATTGTCTTGTTTTAACAATCTAGGACAACATGATGTTTTTCCAACCAATCAATGCTAATTAGACAGTCATATGAACCCAATGGTATGTTGTTTACATCTACCTTTGTGCTAAGTCCATTCATGTCTATCGGGCAATCTCTAACCAACTCATTAATCTTTCTCTTAGCCCCTGTGGCTAACTGAACTAACCAAGATTTATCATGCTTACTTCTTTGCAAGTGAAATGTTTCAACAATGTTATCATTTATGTAAATATGGCTAGCTCCATAATCAATTAAAAATGTTATGGGTTGGTTATCAATCTTACCTTCCACTTCGATCACAGGGGATTGATATTAAGCTTTCTTGTTGTCCAAGGTTGCATAAATCCTTGGCATGTTTCCTCCCATGTCTTTCACTGTTTCAACCTCCTGAATGTTGTGTACAATCCTCATTATTTCTCCTCTAAGAGGGCAGTCCCTATATAAATGATTTCCTTCACATCCCTAACATTTCACAACTTGTTGACTTGGCCTTTTCCCAAATGAATCTGCATTATTTTGCTCGTTTGGGCTACCTGGGCTTATTGATTTGCTTCAGAGTTATTTCTGAAAAGGGGTGGCTTAAAACCTTTCTACCTTTGATCCTTTTTCCCTTTCATCTTGTCATTCCAAGCCTTTTGGAAAACTGGCCTTCCTTTGCTTTGCTCATAAAGGTGTCTTGCTCTCCTTATGGTTTCCTCCAAGGTCTTGGGGTTGTCATATTGAATCTTGTCACTATAAAAGGAGGGTAACCCACTTAGAAACCTTTGGATTTTAACCTTCTCATATTTTACGAAGTCAAAATACTTCAAAAATTCAAAGAACCGCTTCTCATATTCTTCTATTATCATGGTTATCAATATGAGTTCAAAGAACTCATTCATCTTTCTCTCATAGTAATGCTCAGACAAATATTTCTCTTGGAAGTATCCTTTGAACTTCCTCCATGAGATCCTCTTCTCATCCAGGTTCTTGGCTTTCTTAAGTTGATCCCACAACATGGATGTCTTTCCTTGCAAGTGGTAGGTGGAAATTCTAGCTTCTACCCGATATGGGTAATCATGCAACTTGAAATATTTCTTCATTTCCAACAGCCAGGCCTCTGCCTCTTCTTCCTTCCAGTGTTCACCATTGAAAGTAGGTGGCTTGATTTTTCCGAGTTCACCTTGCAAGATGTTTACCTCGGGTCTTCTTCTTTTCCTTCGAACATGAGACACACTTGGGATGCTTCCTGGTCCTGAACTTGCACGAGTTCTTCTATTGGACTTCCTTAGATAATGATGGTGCTTGCTCATGCTTTTTGACCACCTATGATTTCCATGATAATCCCTTTTGCTATGGGATCTAGATGTTGATACTTGTCTAACACTAGTTGCTTGCTTGGTGCCATAATATTTGTTAACTTGCTTTTGCAACATGTTTAAGCTTTGAAGTATCTCTTCATGAGCCTTCATAATGATTTCATTATTAGCTCTGTAGC
This sequence comes from Picea engelmannii, assembly GCA_009831015.1. Taxonomy (NCBI): domain Eukaryota; kingdom Viridiplantae; phylum Streptophyta; class Pinopsida; order Pinales; family Pinaceae; genus Picea; species Picea engelmannii. The sequence goes on from ML800405.1 coordinate 280,281, forward strand.
TCTGCACTTTCCTAAGCAAAGTTCTCATAGTGACAGGCTCTTGCCTATCTCTTCTTCCATTTGACTTCGTCTCAACATTCCCCATGCTGACATGCATACCTATGATCTCTTCCTCACGACTATAATATCCTTGAGCATCTTCCATAACTCTAGTCCTCATATAAGAACAAAAGTTTCTTTTTGTACCTCTAATTCTGCAAGAAATGTGCATGTAATAATCATTGTTAGAACATGCGTATTGCAAAACATTTCATTAATTAGAATATATGATGTTTCCTCATCAATTTATGAAAGACACATTGCATCAATTCAAACTATGATTCCCTATATGCATTCCTCTCTAAAATATCTTTCCAATGGCTATACTCATGCCCAAATCTGAACTCTGAGCTGAAAGTTATGGCTTCTTGAAAAAATCATTTTCACCACTTTCTGTGCATTTTCTGTACTGGTGCAATTTTATTGAAATGTCAACTACAGAAGAAAATATGTCAGGAACTCGAGAAACTTTTGTACGATACATAGATAACAATAACAACAAACAACTCTCAGAATTTTAATCTAATGTTCCAGTAAAAAACTACAACAATCTGGAATCTTCACTTTGTCCTTTTTCACTCCTTTTTCCAGACTTAGAATTGTTAGCAGAACTGGCTATCTCTTAATCTGTGCACTTCTAGAAAAATTTCATAGAACCAAATTTGTTTATCTTGATGAGTATATAAAAATTTGATTAGATAAAATTTTCCAATTTTGTGATCTAGGGTCACTTTTCCTTCTCCGAAAATATCAAAAATCCCTAAAAAGTGGCTCGGTATAGTGGACTTTGGCCTATTTCAGTGTCCCCGTTCCAATTCCCATAGGATTTATTCAATTTCTTTGTGGGTTATCTCCGTGTCTACTTTTTGGACTCTCCCCAAGAGTTTCGGCTTAATTTGGACTTCTGTCAATGATCTGGACCCAGATATTTAAAAACCACTATTTTGCAATTTCTGCCAAATCCAAGCATAATTGAACAAAGGCCGTCTCTGGTGATTTTGTAGGCCTCCTCTCTACGGAAAAAACCCACAAGTTTCATAACAATACAATGTAATTTTCTCTAGTTATGGCCAAAATACAAAAATGGCTCTAGAAGTTTTTTTTTTAAACTATGGAACAATTTTGCCTATGTGAAATTTGTGCCATTGATATCAGGTCAGAAGAAATATGGGCTATTGATCTACTCTCTATCGGCCATCAACGACTAACCTTCTCCTTTGGTGTGCACAATACTTCCCCAAACCACTGATCTGACCGTCGACCATCAATCCAATTCCTTGATGACCAACTTGCACACAACTCCAAACAAACCGACCTAGTTGTCGGTCGTTGGTCACCGAAGACCTTTGTTGGTGAATGAAACTCTCAAAAAATTAAGTCGACACTTGACCATTGACCCATTGATGATCTATGATTCCCAATTGTTGTCGAATACACTTTCCCAAATCGGTCAAATTGACCATCGACCACTTATGTTGGCTGACGTGGCATGAAACATGAATGATGACATCATCCTCCTCCTTTCCCCATCGAACATTGACCGATTCTATTGAACAACTCGAATAACTTGCTGAATTTAGCTGGCACTGAACCATCGACACATCAGCCATCGACAACTCTTCTTGCTTGATTCAAAATTTGCCGAATTCGACTGACCTCTGACCACCAACCCATCGACGATCGACGACTTCTCTTGCCCGATTCAAAATACTTTACCAAATTCGACTGACCCCCGACTGTCGACCATTGGTGGTCAGAGATGTCTTATGGTTGACCAAAACTCTTCGTCATTTCGGTTGATTGTCCATTGGTGGTCGACGATTCTATTGTTGAACCTCAGACTTAGAAAATTTTAAACCAAAACCCCGATGAATACAAACCATCGATCCGATCCATTTCACAACCCCCAATTTAATCTCGCTCATTGATTTCATCAACCTTTCAAATGGACGAATCCTTATGAATTTTTAAATTTTTCATAGTGAATCCCAACCGTCGATCTCGAGTACAAAAGAGGTCTCAATTGTCGATCCACCAAACTGCATGCAATTCTGCAGGCGACCATTAAAACTTGAATTTCAACCATTCCTGGTCGAATTTCGATATGTAACTTCACCACTCTACTCCATTAACCTTATCAAACCATTCAAAGTCATTAACACTTAGATTTCACTCACGAAATTGGGGATTCCTATCTAAAATCTCTATTTTTCCCCAAACCCATCACAACAAAAAATCTAGAATAGCAAATTTCACCAATTCGCTCTGGTTCAAGCCCATACAAACCCGATGTTTCAACTAGAGCTGTGACACCATAATGTAACATCCCCCAGCCCAATCGAGGGACATTACGATGCAAAATATACATAAAAATGAAATTTCTGCTAACTAAATTAATTATTTTACTGTTAGCCAATTTCCTGTAGCTTTCAGTTACGAATTAAAACAAATTTAGCTATTGTCTACAACCATAAAATAGAAGAATATACAACATGCTCATAATGAACATGAAATTCAACTAAACAACTCATTACAACAACATATAAATCATTCTCATTTACATAGAGTTCATGCACAACAATTAAACACATAATTTAACACAACAACAATATAAAACACTTATCTTTTCAAAACAGTTGTGCAACCGGTTGCTTGGGACGAATGTTCCAGCCAACCATAGACTAAATATTCCAAATATCAATAGCTAGACACCCCCGAGATGAAGCTAGAAATCCACAAAAGAGGGTGGTCTTTCACAGTCCACTCACAACTCATAAACTCTCAACCCAACTGATATTCTCCTACAACTATCCTAATTTTCCACTGGCTCTCTTACTCTTTACCTGTCCAACCCAAGGAATGTACCCCTTCACCGATCTCAGTCCCTCGGGTGTCCCATTCATTTATAGGAATCTCTTAGCTAGAAACTCAAGGGAAATTACTGCTAGGAAATCTATTAGCAAACCAACAACAAACACTTGTTGTTTTAGTGCAACTCACATAGGAGTTCACTCTTCAGGCCTGATAACCTGGCTCTTCATTTTTCTAGCTCCAATTCACTCCAATTACGCTCTAGCATGATCTAGAATTCACCTTCCAGGGATGCATCAGCTTCAAGCTCTGTTTCCTTCTCTCTACTTGCTTCCCATGCACAAACTTGACTAACTCGAAATTGTTTTTCCCAATCCATACGAATTTCCTCCCTTTGGCTTGGATTTCTTGATTCACACTCTTCCCCAAGCTGATTGTACTCAACCCTCATGTGCCCAATAAATTTGGGATGTGACCACTCACACCCACCCTCTTACTGTTAGAATATAATGGATGTGCTAATTTTACCATTGACAATATCTCTATTGTCACCCAACCATAGGCTGAAGCCACCCTCCAAGCACCTTAACCTTGACAGAGAATCACTCCGGAAGCAAACCCTAGGCTAGATAGCCAAACAAAGGGTAGCGCATCTTTCCCTAGGATAGTGCACCAACAAGAGCTGATCAGATACTCCAAACCCTAGCCAAGAGATATTCCAAGCCAAAACGTAACTGCTAGCTGCAGCAGTTGCACCGACATCTCTCCTCAAACCTGCGCACAAAACTGGGTACTGCAGTGCGCACAAGTTGCTGCTCTACAATTCTAAGACTGCCTGCCAGAATGAGAACTGGCCTCCTGTATTTATACTAATTCTGGCTAACTGTCTGGGCTGAATTCTCATTCTGGGTATCTGTCTGTTCAATATATATTATTATTTCTGGCCGACTTCTTCTCTTGGAGGCTAATAACCTAATATAAATTATCTTCTTCAGCTGACAAGTCTTCTAGGGTTATTAGCCAACTCATTAGGGTTTCTTCTTACTTCCCGAATTATTCTATCCTCGTCAGGTTTACACGTGGAGGTAAATACCTCCCGCAACTACCATAATATCAACACTCCCTCCTAGCTAGGGAGGTATTATAGGTAATGGTCTTGAGCACAAAACATACCATTCACCCGATAGCATCAACATAGTTGTATAAACTAGATCATGAGCACCATCATCATCATCAGTGTCATCAGCTACATCATCTCTCAAAACCATACTCTAACTGAGTAATCAAACATGATGCTCACTCCACAGAGTGATACAAGAGCCATTCTTCTAATCTAGAAGAGTAAATGCTCTGAACCATTTTTCGTATGGGAAATCTTTGCCCTTTGATTATCCATCTAACTGATAATCATTTCCAATACTACTTGATAGTCTTCAAGGCAATCGAAACAAAATAGAACACGACTGTGTCTATCCATAGAAGTACATAACTACAATCCAATGGTACACTACCACACCAAGTAACACACAAGTACTTGATCAACAACGTATAGTCACTAATAGTGGAACACATCCACCACAGTAGTATACATCTACTATCATATAGTCTTCATAACAATCATCTGATATCAACCTGCACATAAATAATGTTATGATATAAACTGAATCATTTGGGCTAATATTTCACTCACATCTGTGAGATCTAAAAGAATATCTTCCCTTAGAGTAGAACAATGAGATATCTGGACTATTCTTCTCAAGCAAGGAACAATAACTGTCCTGTCTTCTGAACCTGGACCATTCCCCACCCTGGGCCATTCTTCCTACACTAATCAAAGTGCACCCTGGAGAGAATGTATAAACCCTAAGGAATGCTTGTCCCTGATTGCTGATCCTGGAGCATTCCCCACCCTTGGCCATTCCTCATACACTAATCAAAGTGCACCCTGGAGAGAATGTATAAACCCTAAGGAATGATTGTCCAGACCATTTCCTCTGTTAACCACAAGAGGGAAAGACCGTCCTGTACCAACCTCCAAAACAAACCATTCCTCATGTTAACCACTATGAGACATCGATGTCCAGCGAGGCGTGCCAGTCTTCTTGAGTAACCCTCAAGAAGAGAGACTACCCTAGACCACTCCCCATGTTAACCATAATGGGAAGTCGTTGTCTATGGTACATCAACAATCTGGACCATTTCCCATGTTAACCACAGTGGGAAATCGCTGTCTGTCAGAAATCTCAATCCACTTTCCGAACTGGAAAAGAAACTGCTCATCCTGGACCATTTTTCGAACTGAAAAATGACTGTCTATAAATCAATACATATCAGTGCTCCCTCCCAACCTTGGAGTCATCTCTTCCTTTTCCAATAAGGAAGTCGTCTCCATGAGCTCCAGCTTGAGTACACAAACTCTTACATCTTGGATAGAAGCTTTACCAAAATGTCTGCTTATCTGCTCATCTGTGGAGATATGTATTGGAGAACCACTTTCTCCTTTCCGGACTTCATCACGGATAATGTAATGCTTGATTTCAAATGTACTTCGGTTTGGAACACTGGTTTTCTCTTGAAGGCTTCATGTAGCTCTGATCAATCGAGTATATCATTGTTGGAAAACTGGAACATATCCATGTGGCACTTCTTCTGTCATCATGAGATCTGATCTACTGAGTAATCATCTTGATACAATATCTCTGTTATCAAAAATATTCACCACGCTTCTGCTGTGCACTGGAGGTTCTCCACCAAGTTGTCTTCTTCTATCTGCATACAAGGGTCTATTTCTGGTATGCCTCAAAGTCTCAAGGTTGCTCTTCATACGCTATTTATTCAATTTTTCTGGAGAACATCCTTTGCATTCATCTGATGTAGAACTCCAACTCATGGATATTGACTCATGTAAAGATGTCTCTGGTTTACTGGAACAAGTAATCATCATAGTCTTCTCCCTCTATCCGGGAGAACCTCTAGTTCTAGATCTCACAATGCTTTCATTCATAAGTCTTTCATACACTATTCTTCATCACGACTTTCAATTCCTTTGCTTGACTGCTTTTATTGAGTTCATATCAGGCTGGCAATCTTGTGATTCTTAATACAATGACTGGTTGTTCTGGCTTCTCTTTCTTTCTTGGAGTCTTCATGTTCTTCCTAATGGTTTTCTTTAGCTCTTGGGTCCATGGAGTTTCTTATAGATTCCATGTCCTAAAGATTCCATTTCTTTCTTTCATCATAGGATCACGGATGTGGATGGAAAACCAAGGATACTTTAAGGATTTTCTTCGAAGAAGTCTTCTTCTAGGATCGAACTGAACACGTATTGCCTTTCATGGTTGATACCATGGATATATACTTCATCATATTCAATGGATTATTGGATTATCTCCCTCCTAATCCTTTCTTAATGCATGCTCTTGGTAATGTATAATCGACTCCCTCCATCTAGGAGAGTCCACACTTCTATCTGCATCCTTTTTCTCTTCTACAAAGTGTTATAAATCTTTCTCCAATTTCCTCTTGGTTGTTGACTTCTTTCTGTCTTTCTTCTTCTAAGTCTCTTGTAATGGTTTCCACATGATTTGCTTTATGTATTTCATCCTGACTTGTATAATGATATCAATCCTTATCTTGTTGTTCTTCCATAGGTATAGTTCTTCTTGGAACATCTTATCTTCTAAGAGATAGATATACAAGATATGTATAGAGATTATGCAAACAAGATATGTATAAGAACTAAGAAGAGTATTTTTACCTTCAAAATAAGAAGTCTCTTTCATCTTGCTTGGTCTTCTTTGTAGGTTCCTTTTCTTCGACAACTGATGCTTCGTGTTTCTCCTTCCTTTTATTTAGCTTGGGACAATGATTCTTGTAGTGACCATACTTTCGACAGTTGAAGCATTATATTTCTGAAATATCTTTCTCTTGATTTGTCTTCCTCCTTGAACCAAACTTCCTTTTGTTCCTAAAATTCTTGAATCTTGCTGTGAAGGATTGATCATCGTACTTCTTTTGGGGTTTCTCTTTTGCACTGATCCTTGATTCTTCTTGAGCACAACAAGTCCAAAGTTCTTCAAATGTCGGATACTCCTTCCTTGTGTTCATGCTTGCGGCAAATGGATCCCATGTCTTGGGAAGACCATTGAGTACTATGTTTACCAATTCCTTCTATGAAATGATCTCTTCAATAGCTTGTAGTTGATCTCTTAACTGAGAGATCCTCACAAAGTATGATGTTATGTTGTCGTCATCATTCATCTTCATGTCATAGAGCTCATTCTTTAGACTCATTACTTGTCCAATGTTTCTGATGGAGAAGAGGTTTGTTAGCGCATCATACATCTTCTTTGATGAGTCAAGATGGGAGATGTAGGGTATCAAGTGGTCTTTTATAGAATCCACTATGATACTCATAGCATTGATGTCACCATCTTTGAACTTCTCCATGACTGCAACGTTCTGTGGTTCCTTCTTTTTTCCTTCTTCAAACTCTGGTTCCACGATCTTTCCTTTCATGATATCCAACACATTATTCTTGGAAAGGATGAGGTCAATCCTTGTCTTCCATGCTCTGAAGTTAGAAGCTCCATCTAACTTGTTCTCTGACTTCATATAATAAGTCATGGTTGCGTTGACTTGGTCAAACCCTAAATTTGACCACAAACTCAAACTTGACATCTTGTCTTGCTGAGAGTACCAGGAGATGCGCTAGGCTAGGGCACACTGATCTGTCTGGAGATTAGGTCAATCTCTTCACTTAAGGTGTGTCAACAAGAGGATTAGGGTTTCTTCACCTGCACCTGCTAGTAACCCTAGCGACAGTGCTTCAATGAGCTTAATATCCTTCTGGCTATGTTTCCTTCTAGTGGTTAGACTGAATGAAGGAAGTGGTGGGCCCATAACCTATTAGAATATAATGGATGTGCTCATTTTACCATTGAAAATATCTCTATTGTCACCCAACCATAGGTCGAAGCCACCCTCCGAGCACCTTAACCTTGATAAAGAATCACTCCGGAAGCAAACCCTAGGCTAGATATCCAAACAAAGGGTTGTGTACCTTTCCCCAAGGATAACGCACCAACAAGAGCTGATCAGATAGTCCAAACCCTATCCAAGAGATATTCCAAGCCAAAACGTAACTGCTAGCTGCAACAGTTGCACCGACAACTCTCCTCATACTTGTGCACAAAACTGGGCACTGCAGTGTGCATAAGTTGCTGCTCTGCAATTCTGAGATTGCTTGCGAGAATGAGAACTGGCCTCCTATATTTATACTAATTCTGGCTCACTGCCTGGGTCAACTTCTCATTCTGGGTATCTGTCTATTCAATATATATTATTATTTCTGGCAGACTTCTTCACTTGGAGGCTAACAACCTAATATAAATTATCTTCTTGAGCTAACAAGTCTTCTAGGGTTATTAGCCAACTCATTAGGGTTTCTTCTTGCTTCTCAGAGTATTCTATCCTTGTCAGGTTTACATGTGGAGGTAAATACCTCTCGCAGCTACCATAATATCAACACTTACATGTATTCAATGATTGGCTTTGGGAACACTCAATCAGAAATGGGAAGGTTCATATGCGAATAACAAATTTAGTAAAATGGGTTAAATCAATATACATGGGATTTTCCCCCTTGAACCCCTCTTGGCCATTATCCTAGACACTCCCCTCTCATGTGGATTAATTCAACCCCCATCTCTTGTCCATGTCCCCTTAGCAGCTGGCATCACATTTTATTATTAAAACAAAAAAATACAATTCACATATTACATCGCTTTGGCCATAGCCACACATTATATCTACATAAACATTAATTAAACTGGGGATTATAGTGGGGATGTTACAGTCATTGTGACTCTCATGAAAAGAACATCCTCCTTAGTTGCGACATTGATCCTAAATCCTTTCTAGTTTCTACCCACACTCTCTCTTCTTCCATGAGTAGTCCTTCTTCTCAGAGTCGACCACATGCAAGTTTTATGAAGCTCAATTTTGACGGAGCCTCTAAAGGTAATAACGACCCAATTGGTTTCAGGGTTGTCTTTAGAGATAACACTGGACATATATTTAACATCTTGGGAGGAAAATTGGGACATGATACAAATAATTCTGCATAGTTGTGGGATTTAATCAAAGGTCTTCAAGCTAACTCCCAATTTGGATATCAAAAGCTTATAATTAAAGGGGATTTGAGAGTCATTCTGGTTCTGTTCACCAAGTTTCTTAATGGATCTAAACTTGCTAAAATCTCACCTAGTTGGAGACTTCTAAGTCGACCGGAATTTAATGCAAAGGTCCTGTAACTTGATGAAAATATTCTAGTTGTAGCAATTGGATGTATTGTTTTCCTCTCTTTACGTATGTGCTTCCTGTCATATTTTATTCATATCTTTTTCTGTCTATTTCAGAACGAATTTTTGAACCTGTGGATTCACTGCACAACGCCCATTGTTCGCGCCACTTAGACAAAAGGTTTTCTTCTAAAGTTAACTCCGAATTCACCCGCAACGGTTTTCCGAGTTACTTCCTGTGTTTTTCTCCCGCCTCACATTATGGTTTTACACTGAAGACTGTTGCTTGCCTAGCCTTATCTTCTCAAGTTCAGTCACTGAGTCATTTGTCCCCGTATTTTCTTCAGATCGACTCCATAGCCCAAGTCTTACTTTCTTGTGCCAATATAACCAGAACCCATTATATCAAAGGTGTTAAATCTAGCCACTGCTTTCAAAGCCATATCCTGCACGGAGACTGCGCTTTCCGAGAGATCCCTCTCTAGATTTGAATGGCTAGTTTCGGGTCTCAAAGTTGGTTGAAAAAGTTACCTTCATCGTATGTTTATCAACCGAAAATATTTAGGGAGTGCTAACATTCTGGTGTTGTTGCCGGGGACGAAATTGAATAGATTTTCCCTGGAAGAATGACTAACATTGCAGTTTGACCTCGGAGGGTAACAGAGGGACAAACATCCGTACCAGCTGAAACCCTTACCCTGGCGACTCCAGTCCAAACAAACTAGTAGCTCCAAGTAGCACATTTCAAGAAACCTGGCTCCAAAGATGATTTATACCAGAGCAAATCCTGACCCAAACCCCACAGAGCCTGTGTACGACCCTGAGAGGATTTTGCACAGGACCAGAGAGCAAGCACCAGACCCATTCTACTACCTAAACAGAAGCCTGTCCTTGCTTAAATACAACGCGCAGAGCATTGACGACCTTGAGTTTGACGTATTCTTTGAGCAAAATCTCTTCAGGTCTAAGTCAGAAACAGTTTGGACGAGACTGTTTTCAACCTGAAGAAATTCCAACTTCTAGTACCCAATAATATCCCTCAGAATATGAATCCCCCTAGGTCTATGGACGCTAGATTCACTCCCCTCATCTTGCCAGCCCAGTTACATGTCTTGCCTCATAATTATAGCTAGAAAATTAGGCTCTATGACGCTTAGGGAAATGTTTCCGCGTAGAGGCACCTAGACTGGTTTAACAATTTCGTCGACCTAGAAGAGGTGGACTACACAGATGGAAAAATGAGGTTGGTTGCATAGAGCCTTTAAGGAGATGTAAGAAAATGGTTCAAATCCCTCCCTCCCATGAGCATTCGAGACTTCGCCGCGTTCGACACGTCGTTCCTAAATAAATGGGGGGACAAGAAAAACCCGTTGCAGTTGCTAACACAATACAATAATATGAAGAAAGCACTAGAAGAAACAATGCAGAGTTGTCAACCCGTTTCTTGAAGGTGTACAGCTCGATCCCTGCGGAAGTCAAGCCACCCCCAGGTGCTGCGTAGTTGTTGTACGCTAATTCTTTCGACAATGATTTTTCCTTGTTGTTGAGAGAAAGAAGATCAACGAGTCTAGACACTATAATGAGTAACGCTGTCGAAGTCGAAGTAAACATGATGGCGTCGTGAAAAATAAAACCAAGGTTTAACCAAGGCGACAAGAGACCCGAGGGAGAGGCACAACCATCAACGTCACGGTCCTCAGATGATAAATTCGACATGATGATGAATACCATGGAGAAGTTTATGGAGAGAATGTCCATGGGAAACAAACCTGTTGCTCGAGAACAAAACGACCCACTGCCCATAAATCAAAACCTCAGAAGGGGTCAAATTCCTTAGATCAGATAGAGAGAACAAAAATATCAAAGGGATCAAGGTGACCAACAGACGAGACCTCCTTTGTAGAAAAACTACGTGGATGAGGATTTCGACCACACATTCGAGGACCAAATGCATTGTTGCGATGACCAAAACCCACGCGTGTTCTTGACAAAGAACGAGCATGATCGGTGTACGAGAAGAAATGAAGACTTCATGCCAGAGACTAATGATGATATGATACTTGAAACATATGATGTGCCATCTTGGGAGACACAAGAGTTAAGAAAAGGCTATCAAAACACCATCATGCAGTTCCAGAAGAAGTACAACCTCCAGAGCAAATAATTGCCTACCAAGTCACAACAAACAAACCCCATAAGGAAGCCTCTGGTGGACACCCCTTATACAAGCTAAACAAGGTCGGACAACGCGACCAAGGACGCGACAGAGAAAGCTAAGTCGAAGGAGGAGGTCCCCAAGAAAACCCCGGAGACAGGACAGGACGCAAGCGGAAAAGAGGTGGAGAAAACTTGTCCCCTTTCAATTTTGAGCATGAGATGGCCAAAATAAAAATCTTTGTCTCGTTCAATGAACTTATTAGAAAGGGTGAGTATCGGGAACAAATCATTAAAATGATGAAAATTGGGGGGACCCTCGATACTCTGAATATTCAAGATGATCACCTCGCCATCCTTTTTGGTCCGCGTGTTGAAGAGACAAGCGATATCGAAGATGTCTCTCCTTTCTATGTCAGTCTGAAAATCCATGACATGACCCTGCATAACGCCATGCTGGATTCTGGTGCATTGCACAACCTCATGTCGAAGGTGATCATGGAAGAACTAGGTTTGGATGTCACCAGGCCATAGAAATAACTTTTCTCCTTTGGTTCCAGGAAAGTCAAGTGTTTAGGCCTTATCAAAAACCTAGTTGTATCGTTGGCTCAAATCCCTACTAAGAACACGGTCATGGACATGGTCATCGCAGACATACCCCCAAAACTTGGCATGCTGCTCTCAAGGTCATGGGATGTGAAGTTTAAGGGCATGTTACAGATGGATATGTCGTACGCCACTATCCCTATTTTTGGCCATGTCAGAAGGCTATACAGAGAAGTGCTGCTGAAATACATGGTAAGCAACAAGATGCAGCCACACAATCATCCCATATATGTCGTTGAAACTGAGGGGGGTTCTTCTATATTCTACATTGACCTGAGTTTCAAAGAGGAAGAACTGACAGCCATCATAACAACTGTCGAGAAGACTGCGTGGGAAACAACAAAATGCGACGACCCAAAAGACCGCGCGGAAAACATGGTGTGGAACATGAGTTTCGACGACACATTCAACAGAGAAGGAGTTGGGGCCAGCATATCGGTGAGCCCCCCTAAAGCAAGAACACAATTGTGCTCATACAAGCTCGCATTTGAATGCACTAAGAATATGGCCGAGTATTAAGCACTAATATTGGGCTTACAAGTTCTAAAAGAATTGGGCGCGAATAAGATAACAGTGCGCAGAGATTTTGAGTTGATCATAAATCAGGTAAAGGGTGTATATTTGGACCAAGCACCCTAGGCTGAGAGCGTACCAGAATTTGGCTTTGGACCTCCTCGAAGGATTTTCAGAGTATGACCTATTTGCTATCCACAGAGAGAAAAATCAGACCGTCGATGCGTTGGCCACCTCGGCCTCGATTTTTAAGATCCCCATCTTCCCAAACAAAAAATATGAAATTGAGGTCAAGCATAGGTCGACAGTGCCTGATAATATCAAACACTGGCAAGTGTTTGATGATGACAAAAGATTCCTCTTTATGAGCGACGAGTTCGCTAATACAAACGTTCACGAGGAATGTTGCGGCGACGAAGATGAGATCGTAGATGCGTGCAGTAATGACGACCCTTTCCAAAACCAAATCGCGGGAAGGGACATGATACAATTGAAATATAATATTATTCCAAAGGGGTTGGTGCCGCTGGAAAAGATGTCTGACGAAAATGATGTGGCTAAGAACCCCAAGATCACTGCAAGCGAAGAAGACGTGGAAGAATGCAACATCGGGACTGAGGAGAGCCTGAAGATGGTAAAATTATCAAAGATGCTCAGTCCAGAGGTCAAGCAGGACTACGTAAAGCTCATGAAAGATTTCCTAGACGTCTTCACATGGGGCTACAATGAACTGAAAGTGTATGACATGAAAGTGATCCAACATGCTATCCCTCTCAAGGAAGATCAAAAAAATTTCAAACAAAAGCTGAGACGGATAAATCTTTTGTTGCTGCCGCTGATCGAGAAGGAGGTAAAGAAGATTTTCAATGCTAAAATTATTGTTTCTGTGAGATTCTTGAAATGAGTAGCTAATTTAGTACCTGTAAGAAATAAAATCGGCGAGATAAGACTGTGTGTAGTCTTCCAAAATTTATATAAAGTGTCTCTTAGGGACCACTACCCCCTTCCTAAAATGGACTACATCCTGCAAAAAGTGGTGGGGCCCCAGAAGATGTCTATGCTGGATGGGTTCTTAGGATATAGTCAGATCATGGACCACCCGGATGACAGAAAGAAAGCGACTTTCACAACTCCATGGGGAACGTTCATGTACGCCAAGATGTCATTCGGCCTGATGAACGCTGGAGCCACTTTTCAGAGGGCCATGGACATCGTATTTACTGATGAAAAGGAAAAAGTCATCATGATTTATTTGGACGACATCACAATGTACTTTGCCTGCGATAAACAATATCTTGAGTACCTGAAGAGGGTTTTCCAGAAGTGCAAAAAGTTTGGCATATCACTAAATCCAAAGAAGTCGTAGTTTGCGGTGGAAGAAGGAAAGCTGTTGGGGCACATCATTTCCAAGGAAGGCATTAAGATAGACCTCAACAGGGTTGAAGGGATCCTGAATATCGACACCTCGCGTAGTAAAAAGGAGGTGCAATCCTTCCTAGGAAAGGTAAACTTCTTGAGGAGATTTATCCCAAACCTGATGGAAATCATAAAACATATAACTTGCATGCTCAGGAAGGGAAAGGAGATCAAGTGGAACCCGGAGGCCAAGAAGTCTTTTGAAGATATCAAAGTGGCATTGACTAAATCTTCTTTACTAGCCAACCCAGTTTTTACGAAAGATTTCCTCCTTTTTTCGTTCGCCTCAAAACACACTATTGCCGGCGTGTTGCTACCGAAAGATGAACAAGAATTTGAAAAACCCATAGCCTATTTTAGCCAGACGCTGCGCGACACTTCACACAGGTACGTCATTATGGAAAAATAGGCGTATGCCTTAGTGAAATCCTTGAAAGAGTTCAAGACATACATATTGCACTCCCATGTCATCACTTGTGTACCCAATAGTTCAGTAAAATATATCCTGACTCAACCTGACCTGGAAGGAAGGAGAGGCAAGTGGATAATGACCATGTTAGAATACGATCTTGAAATCAAGCCTACAAAGCCGATAAAAGGTCATGGTCTCACAAAGTTAATGGCACAGTCGGACTGCGACGCTGTAGGAATGGATTTCATCGTTGATCTGTCAGAATTCCCCCAAGAGGAAAAAACTGCGCAGGTGCCTCAACAGTTCATTGATTCGCTATGGTATGCAGACATCATCCATGTGTTGGAGAATCTCCAGGCCCCTCCGGGCATAAGTAAGACTAAGGCCAGATTTCTCAAGCTTAAAGCGGTTAAGTTCTGCATCCTGGACAACTCACTCTACTGGAAAGATCCCGGGTGAATATTGCTGAGATGTTTGCTGGAAGACAACGCGAAGCGGGCCATACAAGAATTTAACAAAGGCGACTGTGGAGGAAACCACTATTGGAAGACCACCTCGCACAAAATCCCGAGGGAAGGTTATTACTGGCCTACAATTTTTGCTGACGTATATAAGGAGGTCCCCAGCTGCCACGAATGTTAGATTTTCGACAGAAGAAGAAAGCTGCAACCCCTACCACTAAAGCCGATCTCAGTTGAAGAACCTCTCATGCAGTGGGGCCTAGATTTCATAAGAGAGATAAATCTACCATCCTCTGTGCAACACAAATGGATACTCACGACCACCGACTATTTCATGAAATGGATAGAGGCGATCCCCACGAAACAAGCTATCGACGTAGCCATCATCCAATTCCTAGAGACAAACATCTTGTCGAGGTTCAGGTGTCCTGTTAATATCATTACAGATAATACAGTCCCATTCAAGTCTAAAAGGATGGAGAAATTTTGTCAGGATTATAACATAACCCTGGGGCATTCCATGACATACTATCCACAAGGAAACAGGTTAGTAGAATCCTCGAATAAGAGCCTGACCAGGATAATAAAAAGACTCCTACAAAAAAACAAGAGAGCATGGCATAAAAAGATTATCTATGCACTGTGGGCAGATCGGGTTACCACCAAGAAGTATATATCAACATCACCTTTCCAGATTGTTTACGGCATGGACACAATATTCGCTACTTCAGTGGGACTGCCCATCAGGAATCTATTGCAAGAAAAGGAGGCCGAGCCAAATGCTGCGCAGAGGAGAATTAATCAGCTAATTCACATGCAGTAGGCGAGAGAGCAGGTGTACGATCGATCACAACTCCATCAGGAGAAGATAAAGAAATCTTTCGACAAGCGTTCGAAGCGGGAAGATTTTCGGGTCAAAGATTTGGTGCTGAGATGGGACGCGAGAAATGAAGGTAAAGGGAAGCACGAAAATTTCAACCACCTTTGGATAGTTTCGTTCAAAATCAGCGCATACTGCGGAGACAATGTTTATTTCCTGGAAGGATTAGATGGAGAATGCCTTGGTTGGGGGCCTGTAAACGACAAGTTCCTCAAGAATTACTTAACGAAATAAAAGCCGTTTAAGTCATTGGTTATTTTAAATAGTCGTTTTGTTTTTGCATCGAGTGAGTAGGTCAGCAGAAAATTGAATCTCAAAGTGAAGGTCCTAAGTCTATGTTGATGTTTTAGAAGCTGCGTCGATAGGTTTAGTTAGTTTTTTGTCCATCATTTATTTCTCTCGATATCTGAAAGTCGAATAAATCCGAATGGTAAGGCACCTGGTCTACTATTCTTTTCTACCTCACGGGGAGGATAACATCCCTGTTGGAGCCAACTGTTAGCGCCACCATTTTTCTTCCCATTTAGAGTCGGTTTTAAGTCACATTGTGACCCATGCGTCCGAACATGTGAAATCAGGTACATAACCTCGTGAGGTCGAGGTCAGTAAGTGGTTGGTTGGCCCTTGGAAATGGGAAGGGATATCAGAGTCGAAACTTGTATAAGCAATACAGGTATGTATTTTCCAAAGATTCGAGTCCCGTTGAGAAACCAGTATCTACATTCCTAGGTCGAGTCAAGTAGTTAATGGAGGTTGTGTCGGCAAATAGAACATGTTATTATCAGTTCATCATGAAGGCCGAAGGAATGAAAAATTACGACGTTTGTATATTGCATGCCCAATAAACCTTATCGCCTGTATCTTACACACGGTGATTTGTCATGGAAAAATTGCAACTCGACTCAAAACATCTCATCGCCATGAATTCACTGTCCTCCAACATGATTTCTTCTCTTATCCAACTCGTTATAAATCTCAGATTGCTCGACATTCTTTCTAGTCGTAGAACCAGGCCCGAGCTTCGTTTGCAATTTCTCTTGCCAGTCCAGTTTGTTCAAAACTCTCCCCTTGTGCGTCTGCTGGATATACTACACAAGGAATATATACTGGTCGCACCATGCCAATCTCTCAAAGCGTAAGAAAAGGCGCACAAAGCAACAAAATTTCAAGATCCAAGCCCCAAAACAACTAGGAGTCATTTTCACTCGCAACAGGCATTCCCAAGGACGTGAAAGGAGTTATTCCTTTACCTGCAGAGAAGACCATATCAAACTGCACAGAATATGAAGCAGAGGGATTTGCACAGGAATGGACGATGATAGAAGCCCCGTATCCTCAACAATAAATGCCTCAGAGGAGGGGCATGCCGAGGAAGAACAAGAAAGCTGCGGAAGCTCGATTTCCAGAAAAGATGCTTACCAGATCGAAGGCTGAAGAACTACTCATGCGCGCCATCCAGCTAGAGCCTGTTGGAGGATCAAGCCATGAAGATAGGAGCAGAACAAGGAAAGTGGATATCATGAGAGAAAATTATCAAGAGCCATCTCAACAATTGAATCATGCAAAGCTGGCTATCACTAATCTCTATCAGGAGAACATGGAGTTGAGGCGGTAGCTAGTGAAAAAGATCATGGAGGTGTCAACAGCGCAAGGTCATGGGGGAAACACGACATGGCTAAAACAACAGCTCAGAGAGGCACAAGACACCATTGTACAACTGTGAGAAACACATCGACTGACGGAAGAAAGGCATACAAAATATTCCAGAGAATACGAAAGAGGCTTGTGTGGCTCTCGCCAGTGCACAGAAAAAATGAGCCTAGCTGACGCTCATCTCTGCATTTGCAAACACAAGAAAAATCTTGGCATTTTTGAAGGACATGTTTCCCCAAAGCACCCTACCTTTTGATAATGACCGCGATAATCAAACAACCACTCGCCACACACATTTTCCATAAAATGAATGCGCAACAGAAATCAAAGCTGTTATAAGCGGATAGCAAGTTCTTGAAAGACACCTGCTCGTTCTGACACCCGATCAAAGGGATACACTAACACATCTTTTTCCATATCGAGACCTGGCCGATGATCAGATCCTCATGGCAGATTTGCGGACGGTCATGGGTAAACAAACGTGATTATTGTCTATTTTTGGGTAGAGCCATGTGAAGAGTCTCCAACTCATGCTACTCAGTTTCCCTAGTTTTAGGCTTAGCAGTTAGAAAGCAGGGTAGCCCAAGCAACGCCCTTGTTTATATATTTCATCTTTTCTATGTAAGCTAGGTTGGTTGGGAAAATTGGTAGACAACAACTATTGTATGTAATTTGAGTTTTTGACCAGAATTTAATGCAAAGGTCCTGTAACTTGATGAGAATATTCTAGTTGTAGCAATTGGATGTATTGTTTTCCTCTCTTTACGTATGTGCTTCCTGTCATATTTTATTCATATCTTTTTCTGTCTATTTCAGAATGAATTTTTGAACCTATGGGTTTGCTGCGCAACACCCCTTGTTTGTGCCACTTAGACAAAAGGTTTTCTTCTAAAGTTAACTCTGAATTCACCCTCAGCGGTGCTTCGAGTTACTTCCTGTGTTTTCTCCTGCCTCACATTACGGTTTTACACTGAAGTTTGTTGCTTGCCTAGCCTTATCCTCTCAAGTTCAGTCACTGAGTCATTTGTCCCCATATTTTCTTCAGATCAACTCCATAGCCCAAGTCTTACTTTCTTGCGCCAATATAACTAGAACCCATTATATCAAAGGTGTTAAATCTAGCCACTGCTTTCAAAACCATATCTTACGTGGAGACAATGCCTTCCGAGAGACCCCTCTCCATATCCGAAAGGCTAGTTTCGGGTCTCAAAGTCGGTTGAAAATTTTATCTTCATCGTCTGTTTATCAACCGAACAGATTTACAGAGTGCTAACACTTGGAATGATCAGAACTTGCACAATTGGAAGGTTCCTCCCTAGATGGGGTGTCACCATGACTATTGCATGCATGAACTGGCTGGTCACACCTGTCACCCTCCAGAGTTACTCATTGCCTCTAGATTTGATGGATGTCACAACTCATTTAAAACTCTCTCAGGTCAATCTTACAATCACAATCTCACATAGATTTGATCAAAACACTCATCCATAGGAACGACAAAGGCCTCATTACGGTCTGGTACAAAGCATTGATGGTTTTCATCCAGGTTCTAGAGTGTCTCATGGGAACTCATATCACTATCGTCAATTTATTTTGGTATTGTTTCCTTTCCCGTAGCATTTTTATTCCCTCCTTCATCGTGCTTTTGGTCTCCTTCATGTGGCTCTTGGTTTTCTCCCTGCAGAATCCCTTTATTTTTCTTTGGCTCATAATCTATGGGAATTGGTATGGTTTCATGCCTCGTGAGATTGGTAAATTACACTGTGGTATTGGGAGATTTACTAGTTTTAGGGGCCGTTGTCGTATTTCTTCTCGTCTTCTTGGTACTGCCAACATAGGTTCTATGCACCCTCTTCACTCCACCATGAATTACAACTCTTCTATCCCGGTTGTTGCAGCCGAGGTAAAGGTGACAAGCTCCATTCCTTCCCCTATCCATTTCCAAACTCTTCACTCTTGTGTGGTAGGGGATGATCCAAATTTTCAGGAAAAGGTGCTTTTTCAAGCGGGGTTCACCGACAACCAACATCAACTAATCCTTGCATTAAGGCAAGACAACAAAGAGCAAAAATTCAGATAGGAACTTATGGATAAAAAGCTTGAGTGGTTGATGTATTCAGGGCCAGCTGACCCAAGTCAGAGGCTTAGTCAGGAAAATATGCTTCAATGTGTTATGATCCCAGAATGGCCAGGCTCTTCCAAGAAGGCTTCTCCGAGTGGCATCGATGGAAAATAAGTCTCGTTATTTGTCTTGTTTTTTTGCTTTTATCTATCTATGCATAGCTAGTAAGAGCATATTGTTCTCTAGTTTTGGATGTCCATGGTCTTTGTATTGTTAATTACAGTCCCAACTCTGTTATGTCGACTTTTCTCAGCTTTTTTGGCCATATTCTTCAACTCCTATAGACCTGGTGGAGAGGATGGTTTCCTTTGTTGGCAACCTTTGCACCAGGGTCATCGACTTATGATTTAATTTTTATTTTATTTTGAAAAGCAATATAAGAATCTAGATTACAAAAAAATCTTATAAATACCTAAAACTGAGTTGAACAACAAGGAAGTACAAAAAGAAAGTATCGTTGGAATAAGATTGAAAATGCAGGCAAACAAAATATGTCAAAAATAAAAATTTCTATATTGTCCTTTGCTATACCTTTCATAAAATTTCCGTTAGTATATACTCTAAAAAATATTCCTAATATAAGTATTGATTTACATAACATAAACGCTAAAAAAAGACAGGCTTGTTGATGGCTTCATCTTATCCAATATTGGTATGGTGGGAATCTTGATTACCTAGGTATGTTTCCTCCATCATTTGATGCATTATGTGTTCTTCCTTAAGGTCTTCTTGCACTAAATTGACAGATATGCAATTAGAGGTAGCTGAGTGTGAGACTTTATTGAGATTGTAGATAGTGTTCCTCATCATGGAGCACGATGTTTCCAACACTTGGATTTGTTAGTTCTATTGAACCAAGGTATCCATGACCAAAACACATTGAGATATATATTGATGTTTCATGAACTTTGGTGGTTACTAAGAAAATTGAGGTTATGTTGTTATTGATAATTCCTCATGTCCGTGGAGCATTCTACGAAATTCTCGGGCTTCCCTATAGTCCATCTTCAGGAACTGTTTCCCAATCCAGAAGAAATTATGAACAACATTTATATGCCCTTTAAAATGTTTTTGCGGACCTGCTTGAAGTGCTCATTCATAAGGATTGTGCCAGGGGACAAAGTAGAGTGGAGAAGGGATGGTCCATGAATTCCACCACCCAGATGTCAATCAAATCCAACAAATAACCCAAAAAGAACCCAAGTTCACAAGCACCTAGTGTTAGGGTCCTAACCTCCCTAACCCCTCAAGTAGATAGAATAATATGTTTTTCTATGTAAGAAACATTTTCATTAGTAAATAAGGCCTATGTAATAATGTGAACATGTCTAATGTAAGAAGACTTACTAGAAGGTTCAACCTCTAGAAAGTTCTTCCTCTAGAATTTTCTCTAGAAGATAGAGATAGTATAACTAGGGGTAGAAAGCATGGAAAAGGTTGTATTGTGAAATCATTTGTACTAAATCTCTGCTTTATTGGAGTTTTGTCCCTCGAACATGCAAGTTAACTTTGTTATCAAGATAATAAAGGTATCATATTTTGGATCTATCATTCCATTGTGCTCACTGTTTTGTTCTTTCTCCTAATTATTTTGATAATAATTGTGTTTTTGCTATGCATATTTCCTTTTTGTACCTTACAAGTGGTATCACAACCCTTTCCTCTGTAGATTTTTAGAAAAAAAAAAATTTAGGCTAGAAACTTGTGGTGGCATCTTTAAAGCACAATGATTTTTTGTTAAGTAGGAAAAACTATGTTTGGGGAAGAATACATGTAGGAACTACACATGGTTTCACCTTGTTGGAAACCCTTTGAGTAGTACAACATTAGAAAACACTTGTACCTTTCACTCTCGTATACCCTGAAGTATATCGAGAGTTCCATAGGTATCCTGAAACCAGTCGTAGCTCAACCAATCGATCGCCTGATTGCTATAGTGGCATCGAGAACATAACTCAGGAAGACCACTCTTGTGTACCTTGGTAATTGGGTAGTATGATTAAGGGTCCGATTAACATTTATTAGTTAGAGCCCTAAGATATCGAGTCGAGTATTATTGTTCGATCCCACATATATATAAGAGAGCTATAGCATAGGGCACTCCTTGGTTAGTAGGAGCCCTCAAAACCCTAACCGTTATTGTCGGAATAGAACATAAAAAAAAACAACTTTGAAAATTTTCACATCTAGTGTGGGAAACCCTGTTTCATGCATCCAGGCTATGAAAATTCCTACACAATCTTAATTACTAAGAATTTGGGTATTTTGTCACTGTAGTATTATTCAGACATGAGTATAACTCCGCAGGAGTAAAAAAGAAAAAGTATAGTGGTCCCACTGACATCATTATTTGGGACCTATCCCGCTAGATTCGTTTCTTTGCACTAATCACTATGGTAGCCCTCTCTCATAAGCCCTTTTTTATGGACTCACCCATCCTATCCGACACCCTTATTTGTGACCTATCTCATTAGATTCCTCTTTTTTCACTGGTAGCAATGATACCACTCTCTCATAATCCCTTTTTGTGTGGACCCATCAACCCTATTCTTGCTAGCTTATCTCCCCATGGCCACCCACAACCAAGACTTTGAAAACCACATCATTTCCCTGGACAAGTCCTTCAATAACCTTGAAAATGCATTCAACATAGTCAACGTAGGCCAAGCCCAGAACAAGCACGAAATCAATCAACTTACTTATAAAATTTCTACCATAAATTCCTCGCTCACTACACTTGACACCCTCTATGCT
Source organism: Picea engelmannii (assembly GCA_009831015.1). Lineage (NCBI taxonomy): Eukaryota > Viridiplantae > Streptophyta > Pinopsida > Pinales > Pinaceae > Picea > Picea engelmannii. Next base: position 302,404 of record ML800405.1, read on the forward strand.
GATATGAAAACCTTGACCACATTGGTTTGTCAATCCGAGGGTCCTATATCCTGTGAACAACCTTCAGACCAAGAGGGCGTGGAATCATCCCATTCCATGACCTTTCATCTTAACCCCCTTACTTGTGGCCCACATTTGCCTAAAGTTGAGGTGAATAAATTTGATGTATCTGACCCCACATGTTGGGTCACTCAAGCAATGGTGGCAATGGCATAAAATTTCACACCAAGGGTATGTTGCTTGAACCCAATTTGTTGTCAACCTTTATGAACTCTTTAACACAACAATCATCGTTTGGGCCATTTGACCAAGCTTAAATAGTTAGGTACAGTAAAAGACTACATCACTACTTTTGAGCAATTGACTTTTTGAACTAAAGGCATGTCCGACACCTTCTTTCATGAATGATTTATTAGTGGTCTCAAGGACGACAACTAAACTCATATCCTAATGGTTCACCCCTAGACTTGGCTTGAAGTTACTCACCGAGCCAAGGAAGCACAACATGTAGTCTCTTCTCAAATAAACAATCCATCCTTTGTTCCACATCCCCAACAGACCAATCCATCTCTTCCTTCCCCTCCTCTTAAGATATAGAAATTAACCAAGGCATAAATGGTTGAATGCCAACTTAAGGGTCTTTGCTGAAACTATGATGAAAAATATTTTTTGCTGCAAAAAATTAAGGAGAAAAATCTTTTTATGGCCATTTACGAGGACATTTATGAAGATGACGACGATGTTTCCCCTCCCAAAGAACTTCCCTAGGTCAATGATATCAAACAACCTACTTATCCACTAGAAGTTGAACCCCTCATCTCTCCACATTCTCTCACTAGTATCTCAGCCCCCAAAACCCTTAAGTTAATTTCCTATTTCAAGCATCGAAAATTCATTATACTCATCGATAATGGAAACACCCATAATTTTATTCATCACTGAATTTCTCAAGAGACCCTTTGCTATATCCATGCAGTTAATAACTTCAAAACTATGATTGCTAATGGTGATTCCATGAAATGTGGGGGTCATTGTGAAAATGTGCACCTGCAAATTGGTCATTATAATATGAAATCCCACATATTTGCTACTGAAATGGGCAACTGTGACATTGTTCTGGGTGTTGAAAGGTTACACACACTAGGCCCCATCACCATGGACTTCAAGGAATTATATATGAGCTTCCAACATGATGGACAATGGTACAAGTTACAAGGCATCATGGCAGGTTCTCCCAAGATTGTTAGTTCACATCGAATGGAGAAACTCCTAAAAAAGGGCCATTCTGGCATTATTGCCTAATTCCATGCCATTGAAGAAGTTGAGACCCCCTCCCCCACTGTTCATCTTGACATGAAACTTATCCTCTCCAAACACCAATATATTTTTGATAACCCCCAAGGTCTCCCACCCTCCCATGGACCCCATGATCATTCCATTCCACTTGTCCCTGGTGGTGTTCCTCCCAATGTTAGTCCTTATCGTTATTCATTTCCCCCCCAAAAAATAAATTGAGAAAATTGTTCAAGAATTGTTAGTTATGGCTCTCAGGTGCCCTAGTACAAGACCTTATTCATCTCCTGTCATCATGGAACTCAATAAAGAAGGTACATGGCACATGTACCTTGATTTTCGAGCCCTCAACACAATTACCATCAAAGATAAATTTCTCATTCCTGTCATTGATGACTGTTTGGATGAATTGAGTGGTACTCAATTCTTTACCAAACTTGATATGCATTCTAGCTACCACTAGATACATAGGAAGGAGGTCAATATTTCCAAAACTACCTTTTGTACTCTTGAAGGCCATTATGAGTTCTTGGTCATTCCCTTAAGCCTATAATTCACCCTCCACTTTCCAAATCCCCATGACTCATTCTTCCTCCCTTTCCTATGTCATTTTTACTAGTCCTCTTTGATGATATCCTCATTTATAGTAAAACTTGGCAAGCCCATCTTGCTCATGTGGATCAAGTCTTACATTTACTATCTTAACATGAACTCTTTCTCAAATATTCTAAATGTGTCTTTGGAGCTACATAAGTAGAATTCCCGGGCCATATTGTTGGTGAGGATGGTGTCTGTGTGGGTCCTAAGAAAATAGAAGTTATGAAGGATTGGTCATGCCCTAAAACTCTTAAAAGTTTGAGATATTTCCTGGGTCTAACAAGATATTATCAAAAGTTTGTTTAGAATTATGGAAAAATTGCAAGCCCACTCGCTGCCCTCCTTAAGAAGAATGCTTTCAGTTGGAATATGTCTACTGATCAATCCTTCCACATTTTGAAAGAGGCTATGTGTACGACTTGAGTTCTAGCCCTACCCGACTTCACAAATACTTTTTTTTTGGAGTGTGACACCTCTGGGAATGACATTGGGGAAATTCTGATGCAAGAAGGTAGACCATTGGCCTTCACTAGTAAATAAATTTTTGAGAGACACTTAGGTAAATCCAACCATGAAAAGGGAATGTTGGTTATTCTGCATGCGGTGGATATCTGGTGTCCTTACTTGTCGGGTCAATGCTTCTAAGTTAAAACTGATCATTGTAGCCTCAAATATTTTTTGGAACAAATAATTTCATCCCTTGAGCAACATAAGTGGTTGGCCAAAATGTTCATCTATGATTATGAGATCATTTACAAGAAGAGAAAAGAGAATGTGGTTGCAGATGATCTTTCCAGGAATTATGAAGAAGGGTCCCTCTTTTCACTCTCCTTCATTGTAGTCGATTTGTTAAAGGCAATTCGCCAGGAATGGTTCCAAGATCACAAAATATCTAGCCTAATCCAACAACTACAACAAGATGCTAATGCATCTTCGATATACTCTTGGAAAAATGAGGAGCTTCGCTATAAAGGTCACCAATATTTGAGCAAATAGTCCCACTTTAAATCCACTGTTCTCTCTAAACTTCATGCTTCACCAATAGTAGGGAATTTTAGATTTCACAAAATATATGAATGGATCAAACGTTCCTTTTTATGGGAAGGCATGAAGTAGGACATACACAGTTTTGTGTCCAAAATTGATACTTGCCAATGAAACAAAGGGAAAACAATAACAAATCTAGGCACACTACAACCTCTCCTTATTCCACCTGCTATATGGATCGATATCTCTATGGAATTCATTGTCAGATTACCCAAATCTGACAATTAATCAGTCATCATGGTTGTGGTTGATTTCATTTCCAAATATGGTCCTTTATGTTCCCTCCAACACCCATTCAAATCCTCCACAATGGCTCAAGTTTTCATGGACAATATCTTTAAACTCCTTGGTATTCCCCACTCTAATGTCTCCAACCATGATCCAACTTTAACAGGCAACTTCTGGCAGGAATTGTTTAGGCTTTAGGGCACCCAATTGCATCTCAACACGACCTATCATCCCCATATTGATGGTCAAATCGAAGCAAATGACAAGTGATTGGAAGCATATTTGGAGTGCTTTGCATCAAAATGACAATCTCAATGGGTTCAATGGTTACTTGCAATGCACTCAACCCCAAGTTGGGTCATGCCACTACTAAAAACAACCAAATAAATGTTTTTGATACCAATTCTAAATGAAAAAAATAACACACACAACATGACATTCGAGCTTATACAATGGTCCCTTCTAATTAAAAACATAAAAGTAAGTACTTAAACATGCGCAACGATAATTAAACACATTCATCGACATAAATAGAGATTTGTGTGCATCATTCTACTCACAACATGTAATGATAATCAAAATATCTCAGAATAAAATGCACAACAACTCTATCAACATTTAACATAAATAAGCACAACAAATAAGAACACTTATCTTATGAAACATGCAACCCGTTGTAGAGGACGAACGCTCCTCCCAATTGTAGACTTGTTGTTCCAATTCTCAACATCAAGTCACCTGTGATTTGGGGCTATGAATCCACAAGAGATGGTGGTCCCTGAGGTTGGCTATTGTCCCCCTCTCAGCAGTCAATTTCCCACAACTAATTCTAGTCCACCAACTCTCTTCTCCACAACCTGCACAACCCAAGGGATGGGATCGCCCTTCAATGCTCACAGTCCCTTAGGCCTTCCCACTCTCTTGCAGGGCTTCCATCATAGGCTGGACATGAAACCTCTCTACTAGGACCTCAAGAATTCTACAGTTGCAATACGAATTCACACAACAACAAAATGTTTGTTTCTCTTGACAATTTTCGAACAAAATATTTCTCATAGGCCCGCAACCTCTTTTTCTATGATATTAAAACTCCAAACAACTACCAAACATGCCCAATATGGTTTCCTTCAATATTTAACACTCAAAACTCCCTTGTTGTCCAAAAAATGTCCATGTAAAAACTGCTCTCCATGCAAAAATGTGACTGTCCAATTCTGCCCCCTCTCCCTATACAATTTTTCCTCTCTTTCTCTTTCTTGCTTGACTTATACTCTTACCCAATTTGATTGTACTTAACCCCCATGCTCTCAATAACTATGGGATATTACTTCTCACACCCACCCTCTTACATGAATTCAATGATTGGATTTGGAAACACTCAATTAGAAAATGGAAGGTTCTTGGTAGGGATAATTTAGAAAGAAATGGTTTGGGTTTAATAGGCCTGGGTAAACTCTCCCCCTTTGACCCCTTCCCTTTCTTGTGGAAACTAAGCCCCAAAATTTTCATCAATTTCCATATGTAGTGGAAATACATTTTATTTATTATATTCAATTTACATCATTTACATATTATATCGCTTGGCCCTTGGCCTTAAATCACATTTACAATACACATCGCTAGTCTGGGGTTTGAAAATGGGGATGTTATATTCTTCTCCCCTACAAACTGCACTATCTTCAATGCACATCACCATATGATTTAGACATTGACATACATAAAATATTACATCAAAAGACTTGATAATTCCACAACTTTAATGACTCACACAACAATTCCAAACCACAACTCTCTTTTCTCAAATTTGTGGCTCCAAGAACTCTAGATGCCACAATGGAGTCTTCATTCACTTATGTACAAATGTACAACCAATTTTCTTTAAAATTTACAGAAATTTACGAGTATGCTTCCCGCATGGTTTCCTCGTGCTCCCACATAGCGTCTTCAGGATTGTAGCAGGTCCATTGAGCCTTTACCAAGCTGATGGATTTGTTCTTGAGGACTTTGACCTTCCAGTCCAGGATGCGCACTAGTTCCACCCAGAAGTCCCCTTCATGTTCCACCTGTATCACATTCAAATTAATCACATGATTAGGATCATGTACATACTTTTTTAATAGAGACACATGGAACACGTTACGAATTCTCATGGATGTAGTTAATGCTAGCATGAATGAAACTAGACCTATCCTTTCTAGAATTTCAAACGGCCCACAGTATCTCGCTTCTAACTTTGGGAAACTTCCCAATTTTAGTCAGACTCTCTTGGATTTACATTTTAAAAACATATGCTATCAATATTTGAATTCTCTATGTGTTCTTCTTTTATCAACACATCTGTTTTGCATGTCTTGTGCAATTTTCAAATTCTGCCTGGTCTTTACCATCTGTTCTTCCATTTCCTTTAATAATTATGGCCCAATC
>ML800405.1:319103-338271 GCA_009831015.1 Picea engelmannii
TGACATCTCTCTTCACACCAGGCCAAAAATATTAGCCTCTTATAGTTGTAATAGTTCTATAGTATCCTGGGTGTCCAACATATGGCACATTGTGCATCTCCGTTAAAATTGAATTTCTCAATTCATGAGAATTGGGAACATAAAATCTATTCCTGAATAAGAGGATTCCATCCTCTTCTAGTTTGTAATCCTTATATTTATGTTGTACATTATTCTACCGTAGGCTTTTTTTAAGTTGCACATAATGCTGGTTTGGTGTTACAACCTTTAGAATTATGTCTTTTAAATATGTCATATACATACTAATGGTTGTAGCATGTATTTTATGTATCCTTCTATTGAGTGCATTAGCCACCTTGTTCTCTTTTCCCTTTACGTGTTTGATCTCAAAGTCATATTCACTAAGAAGTTATAGCATCTTGTTTTCCTAGAATTTAGTGTTGGTTGTTCAAACACGTATTTCAAACCATTATGGTCTATCCTCAATTCAAAATTTTTTCCCATAAGGTAATGCTTCCACATCCTTAAAGCATGAAATATTGTCACCAAATCTAAGTCATGTGTGACATAATTTATTTCATGCTCCTTCAATTTTCTAGATTCATAACAAATTACATGTCCATTTTATGTAAGGACTCCACTGAGCCCTTCCTTGCATGCATATGTGCACACAACAAAATCCTTGTTTGAGTCTGCAACTTTTAAAATAGGTGCACTGGTGAGTAAATCCTTTAAGCGCTGAAAATTTAATTCACACTTGACACTCCATTTAAACTTTACTCCTTTCTTTTGTAAAGATATTATTGGGTGTGCAATCTTGGAGAATCCCCTAATGAATCTCCTGTAATAACTAGTTATACCCATAAATGATCTAACCTCTGAAATGTTTATTAGCGTTGACCAACTTTTTTGCTTCAATATTTTCTGGATCTATTGCTATGCCATCTTCCGAAACAATGTGACCCAAATAATGGATCTGCTTTTTATAAAAAGTGCATTTATTCAACTCGGCATACAATTGGTGCTCTCTCAATACTTGTAGCACCATTCTCAAATGTTTCTCATGTTGATCCTCTATCTTGGAATACAACAAAATATCATCCAAGAATACAATGACAAACTTGTCTAGGAAATCTCTGAACACCCATTCATCAAACACATAAATGTAGTGGGCACATTAATCAACCCAAAAGGCACCACTACAAATTCATAGTGTCCATACCTTGTCTGAAAGGCTGTTTTGCTAGTATCTTCTTCTCTTATTCTCACTTGATGATAACGTAATCTCGAGTCAATGTTGGAAAACATGTTTTCTCTCTTCAACTGATAAAAAAGATCATCAATCCTTGGAAAAACATATTTTTTCTTGACTATAACCATGTTCAACTATCTGAAGTCAATACACAACCTCAACATTCCATCTTTTTTATTGACAAATACAACTGGGGCTCCCCAAGGAGAAACACTTGGGTGTATGTACCCCTTCTTCAAAAACTCTTCTAGGTGCATTTGCAACTCTTTTAGCTTCGACGTGCTCATTCTGTAGGGAGTTTTGGACACTAGGGAAGCTCTAGGAATTAAGTCAATAGAGAAATCAATGTCCCTCTTTGGTGGTAATCTCAAAAAATCCCCAAGTACATCCTCATACTCTTTCAATATCGGATAATCTTCAAGACTTGGCTCCTTATCCTTCATTGGCTGTTCCATATGGGTTGCATATATATGACACCATTTTCTAAAACTTATTTTCATTTTCAATATTGAAATCTCTCAGACAAATATAGGCCTTGGAATATATTGAAATGTCATTGAATTCTCTTTCTCATCAAGACATGTGAAATCCTTATTATAACAATCTATGACAACACGATGCTTTTCTAGCAAATCCATACCAATCAAGCAGTCATAAGACCCAAACAATATGATGTTCAAACTTGCCTTAGTGTTTATTCCATTCACGCTTATTGGGAAATCTTTAACAAGCTCATTAATTCTTTTCTTGGTTCTAGTAGCTAGATGAACTAACCAAGACTTTTCATGCTTACATTTCTTCAATTTAAATCTTTCAACTAGATTTGGATCTATATAATTATGACTAGCTCCATAATCAATCAAAATAGATGTGGGTTGATTATCAATCTCAACTTCCATGTCAATCATTCGGGATTGATAGTATGCTTGTCTATTGTACAAGGTTGCATATATCCTTGGCATGCTTTCACTCAGGTGGATATCGGTGGCCACCCACCTATTCCAACTGGCTCAAAACAGTCTTCTGGCAATTTACTATTTTTAGCAGTGTTTTGGTTCCTAAACTTCGGGGGCCATTTTGAGGGCCTAAACAAAGTTTTTTCACAATAGGGCACCTAAATCATAGGCAAAGTCTCTTATAGAGCCCCCAAAATGAATCTCCTCATTGATACCTTTCCAAAAAGCTATCATGCACCCCAAATGAAGATCGTATGCCAAAGTTACACCCCTGAGAAGTTGATACGCCAAACTATCCAAAACAGGGTCCACAAAACTATTGGCTTTTCATCTTCTGGGGTTAGGGTTTTGGATTTTATTTATGTTAAAAAGGCATATGGTGTTATGATATTTAGACACTTAGGAGTTATTTAAGATCTACTTGGTCTAATGTGTCGTTAGGTAAAAGTGTGTTTCTTTAGTATGCATTTGTAGTTAGGAAATCCGACGGTCATGATATGTTCCCGACATAGAGTGATCCGACGGTTCATACTCTCCTTGATCTTAACAACCATTGATCCCTGGCTTAACACCTGATTGGTCCATGATCTCTATTTAAATAGCATGGAGGGTCATTTTCTGATGAACGATTGTGAGAAACTCTCTTGTAAAATCTCTCTGTAATATTTTTCTTTTGCATTAATAAACTGCTCCAAGTGGCCGCATTGGCTAGGGCCGTGGATGTTTCCCCGTAGGGGTTTTACCACATGAAAACATCGGTGTGTTGATATTTGATTTGGTTATGTGAGTGGTTATTGAAGGTGTTCATCCTTTGTTGAAATACCCGTGCTGTCGAACATATGGAGCCTCATTTTAATAATCATCTTCTTGCGAATGAGCATATCCATCACATCTCTTCTCAGAGATAAGCTGCCACCATTCTAGCGAGTCTTTCACTCTGTATTTCTACAATTTTGTACATTTTTCTCATTAATAAAAATTTTGTATTACTATATCTCTGTGTTTATGGTTATATATCTGATATATCTCTATTATATTATTATATATCTGCTATATCTCTGTACATTTCATTATTATATCTCCACTCTCATTTTGTGCCGAAAATAATCTGGATCAGTGGTATCAGAGCAAGTTGATCTTGATCATTTTTCAGTGCATGTTCCGACAAGGTCCGAGTATACCAAGTTAGGTCTCGAGCTTGTCTCTCTTAAAGATGATCGCTCTCGCATGCCAAAGATACCCTCCATGGCGGAAGGAAATAAAAACGATGGAGTAGAATATTCTATTAATTTGTTGCTTGAGCAAGCTCTCACGCGACAGAGGGATGAAATGATGGAGAATTTTTCTCACATCCTTCAATGCCATCCAATAACAACATGCACGTCTTCATCAAGCAACCATTTTGGAGGCACCTCTCCTTTCAAGGTACAAGTTAATTTTGATATTCCCGTATTTGAAGGTCAAATAGATGCAGATGCCCTAGAAAAATGGTTAAATATGATAGAAGGTTATTTATTTGTTCACAATTTTTCTGACAGGGAAAATATCACCTTCACACTCCTTAAGGTTCTCTCCCATGTCAAACATTGGTGGGAAACTTACTAGGAGAAAAGTTTCATAGAGGAGTCTGGAATATATGGGGTTGAGCTCACTTGGGATTTTTTTGTGGATGCGGTCAAGGAAAAATATTACCCTTTTGGTAACTATGATGACGAGTACATAAGATGGACCACGCTACGTCAAGAGAGGGGACAAGCAGTGCCGGGGTTCACCAATACCTTCCATACCTTGTGCACCAAGCTGGGTCTCAAATATTTTGAGCGAAATTTGGTTTTGAAACACCATGGGGCTCTACACAGGTACATCCAAACTGAAATGGAGTTTTGGATATCTCATCGCTGGGAGCTACCTATCGATATGTTGTCAAAATAAAGCAGAAATTTAGGCACCAGAACAAATGAGAATTCGGGTCTACAAATCCACAACAAACAAGGTATGATAAAGATGACTGTAACAAACAACCTCCTGAAAACTAGTCTAAGTCACAGGAAAAGAAGGGTCACAAAAAGACAAAGAAGGACACTAGAAAGTGGTGCAATTTCCACAAAACCCCCTGGCACAACACCTATGAATGCCGCTCAAAACAATAATTGGTGTCCACTGAAAACAATAATTGGTGGCTGAGATCAAAGAAAAAGATCTGAACCCAGATTCAAAAAATAATGGGAGAAGACAGATCATCGACGCAGATCCCACTTCTACTATCGCGACCACAATAATTCAACTAGAAGAACTAACAAATCATGAAGAGGGGGAGCACCTCTTCCATTCAGAGATGTGGGTGAAAGGGACCCCGTTGCATTTCATTGTTGATAGAAGAATCCAAAAGAACCTCATCTCAGTAGAGGTCGTCAAACAATTTGAATTATCAACAACACCACACACAGAGCCATACGACACCGAGTGGCTTCGCCTGGGACAATTCTTAGTGTCAACCAACAACGTTGATTGTCATATGAAATCCAACCCTTCAAGGATGAGGTATTATGTGATGTTTCCTCGCTAGATGTCTATGATGTTCTTTTGGCCCAGCCATATATGTGGAAGCACCATGCTATTTATGAGTCTCAACCCCGTAGTTCCATTATTACTCTAGGGGGTCATCTCTCTAGGATACCAGAGGTATTTCCCACTACTGTCCTGCCTAAACAATGTTGCAAGGTACTATCTCATACTACAAAATTCAGCTTCTTCACAATCTGTTCAAAAGGTGAACAAAAGTACACTGCAACCACTGCAGCCTCAGTCCAAGCAGATTCTATCCAACAGAAGCAAGTCGAAAAGATTAAAGAAAAGTGAAAATATTCCTTCTACACAATCATCTCATGTATCCAGATGGATTACAAAGGTCCAACCCTTCCAACATTAGGTTCTCAACAACCTTCCACAAGCCAAGCAACACAACTTCTCGAGCAAGGCAAGCAACTTACCAAGGTTCATATTCAACAAACACTTCCCCCTCTCCTCCGAGAACTCAACGTAATGGAGACCATTTCTTCCTAAGGAGGGAGGATTGATCCACATGGATATCTATGGCCACCCATCTATTCCAACTAGATGAAAACAAACTTCTGGCAATTTACTATTTTTAGCAGTTTTTCGGTTCCTAAATTTCCACAGCCATTTTGAGGGCCTAAACACAGTTTTTTTCACGATCAGGCACCTCAATGATAGCTGAATGCTCTGATTGAGCCCCCAAAATGAATCTCGTCACAGATACCTTTCCAAAAAGTTATCGTGCACCCTAAACAAAGAACGTATGCCAAAGTTACACCCCCAGGAAGTTGATACACCAAACTACCTAAAACGGGGTCCACAAAACTATTTCCTTTTCATCTTCCGGGGTAAGGGTTTTATATTTTCTTTATGCTAAAAAGGCTTTTGAAGCCTCATTGTAATAATCATCTTCTTGTGATTGAGCATAGCCATCACATCTCTTCTCAGAGATAAGCTACCACCATTCTAGTGAGTCTTTCACTCTGTATTTCTACAATTTTGTACATTTCGCTCATTAATAGAAATTGTGTATTACCATATCTCTTTGTTTATGATTATATCTCTGATAAATCTCCGTTGTATTATTGGATATCTGCTATATCTCTATACGTTTATTTATTATATCTCCACTCTCATTTCGTGACGAAAATAATCCGGATCATGCTTCTGCCCATGTCCTCTATTGTCTCCTCTTGCTTGATGCTATGCACAATCCTCATCTTATCTCCTTGGTGAGGAAAATATTTATACATGTGATCTCCTTCACATCCCCAACACTTTATGGGTTGTTTTCTTAGCCTCTTCCCCAAGGAATATATCATTTTCTGATCACCTTGAGATAGATTCCCTTGTTGATGTGCTCGAGAAATATTCCCGATGAAAGGTGGCTCGAATCCTTTCTTGTTTTGATCCACCTTTCCTTTCTTCCTTTGATCCATATTGCCTTTCTTCTTTCCATCCCAGACCTTTTGGAAATCTATCCTTCATCTATTCTACTCATATAAATACTTATCCTTTCTTATGGCTTCTTATAATTTTTTTGGGCTCATCAAACTGAATCCTATCCCTATAGAAGGATGGCAGTGCACTTAGGAACCTTTGAATTTTTACCTTCTCATCCCCAATGAAGCTCACATACTTGAGAAGTTCCAAGAATTTTCTCTCGTATTCATCCATGGTCATGTTCCCAAGTTTGAGTTTACAGTACTCTTGCATCTTCTTGTCATAATATTACTCCGACAAGTACTACTGCTAGAAATATTTCTTGAACTACTTTCAAGAAATTCTCTTCTCATCAAGGTGTTTAACTTGCTTAAGTCAATCCCACCACATAGATGTATTTCCTTGGATATGGTAGGTTGAAATTTTGGCTTCTACATTTGATGAGTAATCATGCAACTAGAAATATTTCCTCATTCAAAGCAACCATGCTTCTGCATCTTCTCCCTTCCTATTCTCTCCATCAAATGATGGTGGCTTGATCTTCCCGAGATCCCCTTGCAAACTATCTGACCCATGTCTCCTCCTCCGTTGTTTGACAGAGGACATGCTTGGTCTTGTTTCTGACCTTGAATGTGCATATGCTCTTTTGGTCGAGTGCCTTGAGGAATGATGACACTGATGTCTCCTAACACTCCTTTATTGTTTAGATCCTCCATGATCATCCCTCTTATGATACGATCTAAATACTTCTACTTTCCTTGCACTATGTTTTGTGCTAGAATCTTTGTTAACTTGCTTCTACAACATATTCAAACTTTGTAGTATCTCCTCGTGAGCTTTCATGATCTTTTCAATATCATCCCTATAGCTCTACACTTCTCTTTTCAAGGTTCTCATAGTTACAAGCTCTTATTTGCCTCTTCTTCCATTAGAATTGGTCTCAACATTACCCACGTTGACATGCAGACCCGTGAATTCTTCTTCGTGGATATAAGAACCTTGGGTATCTTCCATATATCTAGTTCTCAAATACAAAATAAGGTTTGGTTTCCTATACCTTTAATTCTGCAAGAATGTGCATGCAACGATTTTTGTTACAATTAGACATATTGTAAAATATTTATCTATTAGATTACACGTCATTGTTCATTTCAAATTACAAAGAATAGAAATGAACTAATCCAATTTCTAGGTTGATAGGTGGTTTCTCCTCCTCAATACCTTTCCAATGACTATTCTTTTTCTCAAATTTGAGCTCCAAGTTGAAAGTTATGGTCTACGAAAGTTTAAACTCTTTTCCCCTTTTTATCCCTATATGCTACATGTGTCTTTTTTCTCTTCCTACACATTTTTATGTACCTAGATCCAAAATATGGATCCATGACTAACTTATACAATTTGTAATATTTCCATAGACTTCTACTGCACTTCAAACAAACTTCTGAGCAAGGATTTATTCCCTCCAAAAGTAAATTGGTGCCGAAAATACACCCTCTATAGTTTTAGTTGTATCTTTCTCATACAAGCTCCATTGTGCACCCGAAATAGCTCGTTGGAAATCTCTCTCGTTGAAAATACACCCTGTGATCATGAATTTTTATTGTGTATAAATTTCATTTAATCACTTAAAATCACTTTGCAAATTGAAGACCTTCGGAAACCGGAAAAAATTGTGGAAAATTGACTATTTTTACTATTACAACAATCTTTTAATATGATTCGTTGATCTCAAAATTAGTAGAAATATTAACCATCAATCCGTTAAACCTTCCCTAGCCCCACGGATGAATCTCCACCGTCGATTTCCAACTCGAAGCAATCTGAACCATTGATTCTCCAACACTACATCGATGATAGATGATAGACTATTTAATTTGGTAAATCAAACTTGCTCACCTATTTCGTCGAGCCCCGATCATCAACCATCAACCATTTCTCTTGGAAAACATACTTTTACCCATGAATTTTACCAAACCATGATTATCGATGATAGGTCATTAAAAAATTTCCTTGACAACCAACTGATTTACAAATTTCGTTGAACCCCGACCATCGACCATCGACCATCTCTTGGTTAACATGGTAACTATGATGATTTGGCATGACACATGGATGTTGACATGGCACTCTAGATGATGTGGCATGAAACATCCTCCTCCTCTTTCATTTCATCCATGATCGACCATTTCTCTTGGATGAATTGAACACACTGCTAATTTTTTCAACCCTCGATCATCGACCATTGGCGATTTCCTTTGGATGCATGAAATCTTTTGTCGATATCTGTCGATCCCTAATCATCGTCCATCAATGATTGATGATTTCCTTTGTTCGAACCAAACTCTTCGACAAACTCTTCGATTCGATCATCAAGCATCAACAATTTCTATTGGAAAACTAAACTCTTCTCAAATCTCACCGATCCGACCATCAACCATCGACGATTTCCATTGGAAAACCGAAGACTTACAATTTTTTGACCAAATTTGAGATTAAAGTGGGTCGTCGATCTCCCATTCAAAATGATCTTGACCGTTTATCCATAAAACTTTACCCAACTCTGTCGATGAGTCTCGACCATTGATTTACTCTGTTTGCGAAGCTTAGAAAGCAAATCCTAACCGTCGATTGGATCCAATTGACAAATCCAAAAACTTATGAGTTTTTTGATCAATCAAGGATGAATCTTGGTCTTTGATCTCAAAATCAAACACGATCTCAGTCATTGATCCATAAAATTTCCCTTGACTTCTTCAACTGCCATTAAAAAATATATTTTTGACCTTCTAGGTTGAATTTGCACCATCGTTTGTTGATTTTACACCACTGCTTTAAAGTTGAACTTGAATTCGAACCTTAAGTATTTTTCGATGGTAGCAATGTTGAACATACCCCCCTACATCACATGGCATAAGATCATGATTTTTGCTTATTGGATACAATTAAATAAAATTTGCATGATGATTTGTATAATATGGTTAAATTATTTTGTACTTACAATTCAAGATTTTAATGTCAGGTAATCACCTTGGCCAAGTTTGTGCTGCTCGTGTTTTTCTAGTCTTTCCTTGGTTTCTTTTGACATTTCAGAGAACCTAGAAAAATTTCCAAGTTTGTTATAAGATATTACAATTTTTTCTGTAGAACTCAACATATTCAATTCAAAATATCATATTTTACCTTGTAGGGCCAGGTGGTGTCTTTCCTTTTTGTCTCAATGCACTCGCCTTTGCGTCATCTTGTATATTATTTCATTCCCTCTCGGGAATGGCCAGAGGATGATCATACATATGGTTCTTTTTCAATTGAACCCTATATTGATCTATTCCATATTTCAAATATGTACCGGCCCTCGAGGTGATTTCAGAGTTGTTGAACGTATCACCAAACAAGTTGACCATGTGGTTTATAAGATTGTTTTTCAAATCTTTATTGTGTGCATTCTACCATGTGCGAATGGTGGGCCCAAAAATCTCTAAATCCTTGTCGTGCAAGGTCATGCAAAAACAATTGCTTTCTGCAAAACAATATGACAATTAGATTAAAACAATATGAAAGATGTAGGTTTCAATCAAATGGTAGGATTTATTTTATTTAAGATATTCATAAATACCTGGGATTTGTTGTATCTTCAAGGGAACCAAGTTATTGTACACCAAAAAGCTGATGGATATTATTGCTGAGCTTTGAACACACGATGCTCTAGGATAACAATGTTATGTAGAATCAATATCCTCATGAGAGTTTCTCTGTAGACAATCACGTGCACGATCTAGCATGTACGGTGGGGGAATCTCACGGGACCCAGGAGTTTCAGTCCTTTGATCCACATATGGAGATGGAAATAGCCTTGGATTTATGTGGCTCGTGCTAGGACACTGTGGGGTTTGCGTATCACTACTACCAAAACATCCCCATGACCATGATGCCTTGTCGAATAAAAAAATGCCTATAGAAACAACATTTTTGAGTATTTCTCATATGAAGGTATTAGAAAAAATTTCATAAATCAATATATGTCAGAAACATCTTTTTTAAAAATTGCGCTTACCTCATATTTTTCTATATCATGCATTGAAAATTTTCATCCTTTCTCTGGTCTCCTCTGTAGCTAGCTTACATCTAGCCAATTCAATTAGTTCGCTATTTTCTTTTCTCAAGGCCTTTCAAATTGTTTCCATTGGGTTGATGGAATGAAATATTTCATTACCCACATCATTGTGCTTCAACGATGTTCTCGTTTACATCAACAAATAAACATGTTAATTCAATTATTGTTAGTAATAATTGATATGAAAATCACGGTTATACCCACTGCAAGATATCCAATGCCTTCCCATGATCACCTTGCCACAATATAAGATGCATGACATTTCAAAATGTTAGAAAATAATATAAGAAGCATGATCTATTAAAATGTATGTTAAAGATATAAAAAGGAAAACATTAATTACAGGTTTGGTATACTCGTATAAGATATTTACCCCCGTAATAGCAGTTCCTCTATCATTTCGATTCAAAACATAATTGACTAACAACTCTTCCCCTGCAACTATTGTTTTCACTGCACATATGAATATTTGATTTCCTTCATGCCCCTCAAATATACAATTTGGTTGCTTTCTTGTTGTCCCTGGTCTTGTACTATTAATAAGCCCTGGAATATTCCCCGATGCCTTTGGCCTTCCATCAATATACATCATTGTTGCTTTATTGTAATTGTTGTCTTTTACCTGTATATAATTTGCAGTGACTGCATATCTCCACATACTTGGCATAAATTGGACCAGCCTCAACCAATCTCCATAGTTGTAGCATGGTCCAACATACTCCATCAATTCAACAAGTCCTCCATATTTCACCTTTATGCTATCCATGGAGAATAGACCCAGACCATGTATGGACGACAAATCAATGTGATACATCCTCTCATTGACACAGAAGTCAGTTTCCAACTGAGGAAGTTCATTGGGTATCGATTGTCTCACTAGATGTTTGTACCTCAAAGGAACCTCGACGTCACCTATGCTCTCATCATCATAAGAACATGATCCTCCTTTAGCAAGAAAGAATTCCATGCGCCTACATAATTTTATTTTGACCTTTTCACCTCTAGTTGATCTCGCTCTGTTAGATGTGTTGGACGTAATGCTTTCCCCCCTCCCTCCATAAATCCCCTCGCTCGAGAATGATAGGTTTGATAGGTACATGTTCGGTTGTACCTAAACTCTATTGAATGAGAAAAAATAGTTAGTAAAAGGGGATAATTAATGGAAAATGAATAATTTGACACTGTCTTTCTAATGCCAAAGACAACCGCTATCATAATTTGACCCAATACATAATTCACATTTCTGCTATTGTTTTAGAATGACCCAATTTTGGATTATAAAGGACCTTTGACTCCAACATGGAGGCATAAATGTAATTCAAGAAATTTATTTTCTGGTATTTGTCTAGCATTCTTTCTAGAGAGTTTGAAAATTAAGGAAACAACCCAAAAAATGATGTGGGAATTTGTCCTCCCAAACAATGATAACATTGTCTAAAATGTATCAACCATGGATAAATATTGTATATTCTACCATGGTAATCTTTGACAAAATATACTTGAGATGAATATATAAGGTTTGTTGGACAACTGAGAGGGGGGGTGAATTGGTTGTTACCGTGCTTAAACAATAATGCTTCTTTTAAAATCTTTACAAGGCACTCAATGATGATCACAATAATGCAGAGAGATAAACAAAGGCACATTCAGCATCAATCACACACATGTGATACATAGAGACAAATATTTCCTGAGGAAACCCATAAAGGGTAAAAACCTCTTTTTCTTTATATGATAAGTAATAGTTACATTCTTTACATTATCATACATATGAGCACGAACTCATAATGAGGCTACAACCTCTGTTTTGCAAGATGCAACTTGCTGAGAGCACCAACTCTCTGTTTTCTCTAGCACCTACTAGAAGGAAGCACCAACTCCTTGGTTTCTCTAGCACCAACTAGAAGGAAGCACCAACTCCCTGGTTTCTCTAGCACCAACTGGAAGGAAGCACCAACTCCCTGAGTGTTTCCAACACCAACTGGATGGAAGCTCCAACTTCCAATCATACAAGCACCAACCTGTATAAAAAAGAACAAGAGTTCTCCCTTGCACCACCCTGCCACCCTGGTTTCTCTGGCTGCAACCAGATGGAAGCTACAACTCCCTGTGTTCAAGCACCCACTTGAACCTATGAGGACAACAATCCTCCCTAGAACCTCCCTTCCACCCTGAAATATGTATCTTTGCTACTGAAACTTATTACAGTGATATGATGTTCAACAATGGCTTACCAGACTCATCACTGTTCTGCTGCATTTCATTGCTCTGTCTGCCTCATCGCCTTTCTACACACATTGCTTGCGCTATCTATTCTTCTAATTTTTATGCTCGGTGTGCCATGTCCATTCACTGCACAGTTCCTCTTCTGTGCAATTTAGCTGCTACACTCTCCTCCTTCTTCACACATGAATCACCTTCACCAACAACAACCACACCAATCTCCAATAGCAACAACAACCCCTTCTCTTCTCTGTACTATGTATATATATCTTCTATGCATCTTGTGCATGCAATATTCGCCATTCTTCTGCATGCTCATACCGCGCCAATATCCTCCACATCTCAAGTGCTCTGTATGATCATCATCGCGACTCTTCAACTTCTCTGGCAGTTCAACCCCTGTGTCCAACATCACTGTATGTTATACTGAGATTCCTTAGCCTCTCTGGCAGTTTGAGACTCTTCGTCTTCTCAGTGACAGTCGAAATCACCTTCTCTGTTTCAGTTACAGGCCTTAATGCTCATCAGCTGTCAATCACCTCCATGAACATCCTCATCCCTCTTGAAGATTCCCAGCGGCACTTCACCTTCTCTGTCAATCATCCCAAGTGTCTTCGAGTCCTCTGGCTGAAACCATCAGTGGTTTCTGGCAGTTATACTATGTCATGCTACATTAGCCCTCCGATCTCCTTCAGGTTTATTTGCGCCATTGGATGAACTTTATTAATCTTGCCTTTAAATCAGGTTTCGACATTTCGGCATTCCTGTGGCCAAGTGTCTTGACACTTCGTGTCACGATCTTCGAAGCTCTGATACAAAGCTTTTCTGTGTTAGCTCCTTCCTCTATATGACCATGGCTATGATCAAGCACTTATGCTTAAAGTGCTTTTCGTGAATTCGTGTTTCGTGAATATGGAGATGAGGCATCTCAACTCTCCAAGTTGTGATTCGCGAAACTCCGAGATGAAGATGAGATCATCGGTCCACGATCTTGATGATTCTATGGTCCAGATCTCATCGTGAATTCGCATCTCACGATTCCTTCGATAGAGGTTCTTGTCACTCCAAGTCGTGATAGGCGAAACTTCGAAAAGGAGCTTAGATCAACTGTCCACGTCTTTTGGTGTATTGACGGTCAGGATCTTTTCGTGATCTCGCATCTCGCTGATCCTTAGATGGAGGTGCTCGTCACTCCAAGTTGCGATAGGCGAAACTCTGAGAAGGAGCTTTATGGTGCTCTGATCTTTCGCCATGCGTCCTCTTGATCCAACGGTCCACGATTAAATCGCGATTTAGCATATCACGATTTTGGCATTCATGTGGTGAATGTTATTTTACATATCCATCACACGATCCTCGAAACTCTGACATGGTGTAAGTCTTCTGACGTCACATGTGTTAAATAAATGCCACGTGTCACCCTGATTCGTGACTTACATGTGCTTGGAATGTTGAATCAGCTTGACACTTGTCATTGCCTGGTTGTGCCACGTGTTCTTAGGTTTGCTGACGTGTCTTGTTTAAGGATTTCGCATTTCGGCACTTCAGGACTCCTAATGTTGAGAGTCTCTGACTTCTCCATCTCTCGATCCTGGAAACTCTGACATGGAGTTAGATCAACGGTCCAGATCAAAGCTTGATCTGACGGCTCAAATTACATCGCAATTTCGCATATCGCGATATCGTGATTCCTGATGTTAATAATCTTTGACATGTTCAACTCGCGATCCTCGAAACTCCGAAATGGATTTGAATCAATGGTTCAGATTCAACCTTAATCTGATAGCTGAGATTAAATCACAATTTTAGATATCGCGATTTCGAGAGGTTAGGGAACATCATTCCTTTGACTCTCTAGTCAGCGAATTGACGATCTATCTCCACGTGTCCTGCCTGAAGATGGACGGTCCTCCTTCTTTCAGGATTTTGTGAGCTCTATACTCCTTGCACTTTAAAGAATGTGCAGGTTCTCCTTGATCCAAAGATGGTCGGGTCCTACGCTTGGATCTAACGTCTGAGATCTGTCCTCCTGTTCAATGCTCTTCTTGTCTATATTCTGATCTGACAGACCTCGTTCCTTCGGGAATTTTGAATGAGATCCAATGATCAGAAATGCTTCTCGGGCCTTCGATCATTTTATCTTCCTGGACTTATCTTCTATTTGCCTATTGATCATCACTACTGTTCTCAAGCCATCATCATTGCTGTACTTGCCATCAATGACAAGCATACGCTACCTGTTAAACATTTGCCAACAATTGCTGTTGTTCTTTCTAGAGAGTTTGAAAATTGAGGAAACAACCCAAAAAATGATGTGGGAATTTGTCCTCCCAAACAATGATAACATTGTCTAAAATTGATCAACCATGGATAAATATTGTATATTCTACCATGGTAATCTTTGACAAAATATACTTGAGATGAATATATAAGGTTTTTATCAAAAGTATATAGGAAGTGTCAAACAACATAATTGGCCTCTAGTTTGCAATCAACTCAATCCCACCCCACCTTGGGAATAAACTTGAAGAAATATTGGTTAATTCCCACCCCAAACATTGTTTCCTAAGGGATGTTTTCTATCCTAGAGTAATCCAGGCCTTAAAAAATCCACGTGGATTTGTAAAAATCACATGGGAAACCATCAATCCTAGGACCTTTATCATCATACATCTCATGTAAGGTCGTAATCAAGTTTTCTGCAGATAATCCATGATCACATGCATGATTTTGTGTTGATGTTAGTGTTAGCATCAGATAGGTACTTCCGCATTGGCTTGTGTCTAGCATGTGGAAGTCGTCAAGAGCCTTCTAAGTGTGAGACTTTACTTTAGTTAAAAGGAATTAATTAAAGTAAAGTGCTTTTATTAGTTAATTGAGTTATTTAAGGAAAATGTTAAAAGTAATTAACATGTAATCTATGCATGTAAATCTCAAGTGGGTGTGAGAAGTAATCTCAACCGTCAATCACTTTGGAGATTATAAGTATATTATAACTCATAATTATAAAAGCAAGGCTAGGGTGAAAGGGGAAGACACTTCTTTTGTCACTTTCATGAGAGAGATCAAGGTTGAGGACTTTGGTGAGAGATCAAATTCAAGACTCTTGATGAGAGCATCTTTGGTGAGATGCCAAGATTGGAAACTCTTTGAGAGATCAAGAGACCCTTGGTGAGAGACCAAGGTGGGGACCTTTGGTGATATGCCAAGGTCGGGATCTTTGGTGAGATGCTGATATCAGGTATCTTGATGAGAGATCAAGGTTGGACGTAGAAAAGAAGGAATTTTTCTAGTGTGAGGAGTGTAGAAGAAAAGAAAGACTTTTGCTTACACAATAGTGAGGAGATCTCACTGGTTGGGTGAAGGGATTTCATCTAAGTGTTGATGCAGAGAGGGTTGGATCATGAAGGACTTTGATTCAATATCTTGGACAGGTGGAGAAGGAATTCCAGTTATAGATCTGGGCAAAGAGAGAGATAAATAAGTCATACAACAGAAGGATTAGCCGCCGCAGACAGTATAGGTGTTCCAGAAAAGTCGTGTAGATATCATGGGTTTCAACCTTACATTCGTGTAGATTGCACGTGTTTTGGAATTATAGTCACACAGTTTCTGTAATGAGATCGTACAACTGGTTTGGAAACAAATCAACTAGTCAGGTTTGTCTGCAGTTGTATTTCTCTCAGTGAGCCATTACCCCTATTACAGGAGCCTTGATTTTATTATAATAAAATCATCTCAGTATTGGTTTTCCCTTCGAGGTTTTTCCAAGGGTTTATACCCGAAAATATTAGTTCCTTGTTCGTGAGATTTTTGTTTCCTTATTTATGCTTCCACTACATGTTTATTTGATTATTCATATGTTCTTTAATTCAATAAGTGAGTTATTTGGAATTAACTATTGTGTGTTGGGTTGTCAAAGAAAATCAACATGGTATTAGAGCCAAGGTCTATGAAGAGAGGAAACCAAGAACACTTTCTATCAAAGCACGTTGCTCTGAGAGGAAGCCAAACTCAATAGTTGCAATAGATCTTATCAGATTGATAACCAACAAGCAGAAATAGAATGATGGATTTCAAGGAAATAACATTATTGAGGCAAAAAAGGGGTTTTTTGAAGTGTATGAAGGTGTAAGCAGGTTGTAGTAGTGACAGTTGCGTACACAGGTGGGTTGTTCTGGTGACAGTCATGTATAGGGATATACAGGGGGAATTTCAACAGAGGGTTATCAGATCAGATATTGGATATGGAAACTGGATTGCGATTCAAGGATATGTTGGATGGGATTTTTGACTATAGTTCTTGGAAGGATAGAATCATGTTGGTGTTGATGGAGAATGGGATCCAGGAATTTTGTAATACTGATAAATCCACCAAAAAATGTGGCAGAACTGGTTATCCATAATCAGAGGGATGTGAAATCTAAGCACGCCATTCTAGATTGAGTGAAGGATCACTTGATTTCTCATGTATCGGGGAAGAATACTACCAGGGACATGTGTGAGGCTCTGAAGGGTTTATTTCAGAGCAAGATTGAGATTCAAAAAATGGTGCTGAAAGAGAAGATCATGGACAAAAAAATGACATGATCAGATACAATGAAAATTTATCTCACTCGAATCCGATAGGGTCAAGATGAATTGGCTGTAGTTGTGAGATAGTGGTTGATTCAAAGTTGGTGAGGACAACGCTTAAGGGATTCAAGAAGGAGTGGACATCGTTCATCAAAGGAATCACAACATGAGAGACGCTCCATGATTGGTCAAGGTTGTGGGATGAATTCATTTAGGAGGAATTTCAAGATGAATATTTGAATGGAGGCCTTCATAAGAAATATGATGAGAACCTTGCTCTTTCCAGCCAGGAAAAGAAGGGAAAGTTCAAGAATATTTCTAGTGGAGAGTCTACCTCTCAAGACAACAACAAGAAGGACATGAGAAAAGTCAAGTGCTTTGCATGTCACAAGTTTGGACATTATTAAAATAAATGTCTGAACATTAAGAATGGTGGAAATGAGATGCATTCAGAGGTAGCTGCATCAACAAAGGCTCAAGTGGATGAGTTTTTCAATAAGTTTGAACATACAAAGTTCTTACTTGTTTCCTATAATTCTTTGGGCACCATATTAGTTGGTGCATGGTTGATAGATAGTGGAGCCTCATTTCGTATGATAGGAGCATGGGAGGTGTTCAAGAGCTTCATAAAGTTAGACTTAGATGTGCATGTGGAACTTGGTATGGGAACCGAGCATACAGTAAAGGGATCTTGAACATTACCATTTTAGCTAGAATCAAGAGGCACATTAAGAGTGACACATGTTTTATGGGTGCCAGAATTGAAGAGGAGTGTGCTCTTAGTCTCAATGATTGAGAAGAAGGGATTATACGTATTGTTCAAGGATGGACATGCACTGATCATGCCTAGAGGATCTAGCTCAGACAAAGCAACTATCTTTGAAGTTAGAGAGAGAAAATTGTATAGGCTAAAGGACCAACATATGAAAGTAGTGGCAAGTGGTAGAGTGGAAAATAACAAGGATCAAGTAGCTTTGAAGGTTGAGAAGCTTAGAGGGCGTCATACTTCAACTTCAGATGAGGAGGAGCAACCTTTCAAGTATGTCAAGAAGAAGTCATGGTAAGAGATGAAGATGCAAGATGCTCATAATCATGAGGATTCTAGGAGCATGATCAAAGAGGAGTCTTTGAAGAGGGGTCAAAGTGAGATGGCATGGATAGATTTTGTGTTAGAGGGAGCAACCGATTAGGTGTATTGGAGAGAAACCATGGTAGTATATTTGGTAGGGAAGATAGAGCCACATCCAGGTGGGAGAAGTACCTTTCTTGCTAAGAGGGAGTGTTGATGTCAGTGTTAACATCAGATAGGTACTTCCACATTGGCTTGTGTCAAGAGCCTTCTAAGTGTGAGACTTTACTTTAGTTAAAATGAATTAATTAAAATAAAGTGATTTTATTAGTTAATTGAGTTATTTAAGGAAAGTGCTAAAAACAATTAGCATGTAATCTATCCATGTAAATCTAAAGTGGGTGTGAGAAGTAATATCAACCATCAATCACTTTGGAGATTAGAAATAGATTATAACTCATAATTATAAAAGCAAGGCTAGGGTGAAGGAGGAAGACACTTCTTTTGTCACTTTGGTGAGAGAGATCAATGTCAAGGACTTTGGTTAGAGATCAAAGTCAAGACTCTTGATGAGATGCCAAGATCAGGAACTCTTGGAGAGATCAAGAGACCCTTGGTTAGAGACCAAGGTGGGGATATTTTGTGATATTCCAAGATTAGGATGTTTCATGAGATGCCGAGATCAGATACTTTGATGAGATATCAAGGTTGAACCTAAGAAAGAAGGACTTTTGCTAGTGTGAGGAGTGTAGAAGAAAAAAAGTATTTTTTCTTACACAAGAGTGAGGGGATATCACTGGTTAGGTGAAGGTATTTCAGACAAGTGTTGATGTAGAGGGTTGGATCATGAAGAATTGTGATTCAAGATATTAGATAGGTGGATATGTTGGAAGATTGGTTGTTGTCATTGATGTCAACCCTAGTCATGGGTTTTGGACCGCAAGATTGATGAAGGTATTTGGACATGAAGGAAAATGCACATG